>JAQGCC010002715.1:0-17462 GCA_034698905.1 Xestoiulus laeticollis | reverse complement strand
ATACATTCTAGGGTATAATTCCTTCAACCTTTAAGGCACTATTACAGTATTATTTACGGAATTTTTTAACAGTGTATTTTTTCAAGCGCATTTCTAGAAAATTGTATTTTCCCCTCATTATATACTCTGCATGTGCCGTGCATTCGTAAACATGCTGAATCTCTTTAATTATTGTAATGATAACTGTTTCCAAATGATATTCGCATTTTGAATATATAATTGAGTTTCATCCCTTTCATGGCACATATGCCTAATTGAATCATCCCCCCCATATTCATTCTATTTTTGATTGGAACTCATACTGGCATATCCAATATTCTCAGCGAATAATGTTCTCTTTCTCCTGCATACCATGTACTTCTTATACAAATATTTCGATTTTTTAGGCAGGCATGATGATGCATTGCTCAAAATGAAAGATTTTCTTCGTGTATTTTAATAAAAGTTAATGGAATGGAGTGCATTTATACAGCTTCTGCCAATGTACATGTATATATAGGCAATATACTGTACATTTATAGAACTTGCGGCGAAATCTGAATTAGCTGTAAGTATCCCATCATTAAATGGGAACGACATTTTCTAATGAAAGCAAAATGGCATCATTACTTTTCCACTCATCCCCTTTCACTGCAAATCTGTGCTCGATAACAACGGGCCTAGGCCACAAATCGACGTTAACGTAGCAGTTGCTAACGGAAAAGTAATGCTTTCAACAAAAAAAATAATTGAAGTCGAATCGTTTTTGAATCGATTTCAGGAATTATTTTTGGGTTTTGGCAGTTCCGATTGTTTCAAATATTGATTTCTTTGTACAATTATTACAAGCTGCATAACTGAATTTTATTGCTGCAATGCAACTTACAATTAAAAGTTGGGAATTTCGGTTTAAGGTCAACTCCATTATGTCAAATACGCTTATACATGTACTGAATATATAGTTTCTGATTGTGGTTTTCCCCAACAGGACAGTTAATAGAGGGATTGCACATGTGGGCCGTTAATGAATTACCTTAACGAAAAAGATAAACACACGCTAATACGCATGCGCATCAATAAGTTATGCGCCATAAAAGTCGTTATGCTCCTCAAAGACGTTGTGGTAACACGTTAAACTAATGAAATTGTCGTCTCCCGTCAACCACAAACATATTTACGTCGTCCCCACGCATGCGCATTGGCAAAAAAACCAGTGCTGCCAATGTCGTCAAGATTAATTAAAGGAAACCTGCACAATCCCTCTAATACTACGGACACACTATGAGTTAAAGGACATTTAAGTCCGTAAATGGCCTTTAACTTCATAGTGTGTTTAACCTCATTTAGCTAAAGGAGGTCTAAGCTCCTTTAAAACTCATTTAGTCTAAAGGAGTTCAGGGAACTCCTTTAGCTGGCTGAACTCATTTAACTCAGGGGTGCATTGCATTATGGGATAGCGGTTCCCACAATGCAACAGATATGCTGTGCAGATCGCCATCCCATAATGCAATGCACTAAAGGTCATTTTACAGATGCAGTGTGTCCACCCAAGGATAAAGGCAAAGATAAAGGCAGAAAATATAAAGGTCATTTAGTGCTAAATGGCCTTTAACTCTATAGTCTGTCCGTAGTATAACAGTATGATCATTTACTTTTAACCCATCCAAATTTAAAAAAAATAAATATTAACTTAACAATTTTGCTCCACTCTGTTGAAGTATCACAAATCTATTGAAGTTTTATAATTTGAATAATGAAATATTTAAAAGATACACGTATATTATGTCACAGATAGCTCACTGCATATTGCCTTACAAAACAGAAACATTAATATAATGTATAGTGGGTCTTACGTGTACTACATGTACAATTTGTAGTATATACTTAATAGTGAAGTGAAATTGTTTGGGTAGTGTTAACACGTTGTTTCCTGTAATAGCCCCACCCATATTTTAAAGGTACCAATATAACAAAAGGTAGGGCCAACTCACGAGTATAAATTGCAAATGAAAATTCTCTTTTGTGAACTCACCCAAAAAAGCACTTCAAAACCCAAAAAAACACAATAATTTTCATTAAAAATATTTGTACATGCTCAGTATAGTTTTCACATGCTATATTACATCGTTGTATAGCTTACTGTTGCTGTTAATTTTATAATGTTTCACCGCTATTGTCACGCTTGCACTTTAGGACACATTAACGCAGTGTATAAATGGCTCTCTTTAATTTCATTAATGATAAATTAGTATTTTTACATATATAGTGGTAGTAACTTTCTAGTTGAAACTCATATCCCACGCCTTTCTATCACCTGATTCATTGTCAGAGTAATTTATAAAATAAAACAACTCCTGGAAATAACCAAAGATTTTGAAGACTAAACAGCAATGTTCGGCATCGTGCACCAAAAGATAGTTGGTTTATGCAAAATAAATTGCTTATTTCGTTTATAAGCTAATTGCCTTCTTTATACCGGACGCCCCGAGTGAAATCTTCAAACTTGTCTTCCGTGCACCGTCAGTTAATTCTCATAAATAAGGACTGCAACATTTTCACGGTGGCAAAGATGCGAATTTAAACTGGAAACTGTAAGATACAAATATTTCTGCATAATTTACTTTGGCGTTCCTACGCATCTTCTTATACCAATGTTGTCTTGCATTCGTGAGCCTTCTATATATGCAAAGCCCATCATTCCAAACGTCTAATTTGCAAATTACTTGAAGGGGGATTTTAGGAATTGTACAATTTATGGGTATTTTCTTTCACGATTTGCTTATCAGTAGGAAACATGTCGCAGTCCAAGGGTTTTTTTAATGCCCTCATTCATTATGCTGGCATAAACTGTTCTCGTAAGAATAAGACGAGGAGATCGAGTTTTATAAATTTCAAGAAATGCGGAGATCGGAATGATGGTATCATGCTGATTCCAGCATTAAACTAGAAATAAAAGCGACATTAAAATCTAATGCTTTTAAATGCAGGATCTGGTGCCAGCTTCAACTTAATGTAGTTTATTCAGTTTCGATCCGTTAAACTTGTCTTCGCATTGAAACAAATGAAGCAATTCACATACACTGGAGAAATGTTACAGATTTCTATTTATTTATTAATACCGGTACAGTGAAACCAAAAGGTGACCACCCAAAAAATAGCAAAGTCGGTCACTGTATACATGTACAGGTCGTCACTATACAGAATTTTTATGAAGGAAAACTTACCCTGAGCGAAATAAATATACTGATATCAGTAATCAGTTTAATACTGATAATTTGGACACTGATATCAGTCTGATATTATACCGTTGTCATGTCAAACAGTACAGATTTATCAGAGTATAGTATAATGATGAAACTATAATTTACACTGATATTGGTATGGGGTATACTGGCATCAGTTAAACGTTATCTACTGATGTCGCTATAGTGTACTGATACTAGTATAATTAACCAATATATCAGTATGACTATACTGATGTGAGTCTAGCTCATACTGATATTGGTATGGGTTATACTGGTATAAGTTAAACACTGCATACTATGCTGTATATACTAATACCAGTATAGCTCAGACTGTTATCAGTTTGTGTATACTAATATCAGTATAGAATTTATTGATATCAGTATATTTATTTCGACCAGGGTACTGTATATATGTTTACCAGGTTTTACTGAATCTGTTCATCCTGAGATTCAAATTTTAAATTGAGTAGGCCTACATGTTACAAGAATATTTTTAAATTAATTTAAACAAATGCATGTATCAATGGTTTTCATCATAATTAAGGGCAAGTACATTAGTAAAAATGTTATCAATCAATCCTGTGTTAATTGTTTTGTTGGTCAATTAAGAAATAGTCGCAGAGTCCAGTTCTAATTTTTAAACGGTTTTAGAAGCCAATGTCTTGCAAATGGTTACATAAATTAACGTATAGTGTCCTCGTTTCAAAGTTGATACAGACCACCTTCCATTAACACTAATGTCGTCACTCATGGATTATGCAGCTGATGTCTGTTTAGCTCACCATTTCATTAATTCCTTAAAATGTCCAGTTAATTAGAGCCTCATCTGCTGGATAATGAACATTTCGTGTCGCGACAGTAAATGCCTTTAATGTGTCTGGTTATCATGGAAACGCACACTAGAATGGTTATAGTGCTTATTTGCAAGCACCCTATACAGGTTTTATCACTATTCATTGGGTCAAATACATGTAGTCTATGCATCCGGACCCTAACTTGCATAAGAGTCGTGATTTCTGAATTCACAAAAGAAATTCATTTTTCATCAATTTTTATACTTCGAATCTTATAATATGGTTTTTATAGATGTTAGCATTCTATTGACCTAAGGCAGTTTTTTGCAATACAAAAAATATATCTTTTTTTTGGTGTCATGCTGGAGTTGGCAATCTGGCAAAAGTCCCATTTGATAATAGCCCGTTCCATTTCGCAGACTGATTTAATGCTCTTTTTTCAAAAAGAAATCTTATTATTCACTTCGTGTCACTGACTGCAAGTTGGCAACTTTATGCAAATTACACTTACGTTTTTTTTTTTCTTATTGAGAGAATGTGTGGGGAAAGTGTCCCATCAGTTAAGTGAGAGTTTAGACTTTTAAGTTTAAACGTAATGCTTTTTTCTGCTACTTTTTCTGATTCACATTTTTGATGGTAATGGAAATAGCAGCCAACTTGTTTAAGTATTCGTAATGGGATGCACATCTCACTTGTCTTTAAATTTGCCACATACATTTTTCTTGGTGTCAAGAGAAGGTGGATAGTGTTATTAAGCCTAATTACTTTTGCACGAAATACTGTCGCTTTGTAAAACCAGTTAAACCTATCTTGAAATTGTATCACTGCATTCTATATGCATGCACATAATTATGATAAATCGGTGAGGACATCAAAGCATTTTGTTGCAACTTTTGCCTGAAAACAATTACCCCTTGCCTTCTCTAGGGATAGTAAAAGAAGTTAGAATGCATCCTATTACATTAAACAGATTGTTCAGACTATTAATTCATCCAGTTGCTCAGTATTACTTTTTGATTTAATACTACATGGTGTACGACTTTTTTGAGGTTGTTTTCCGCATGCATTTAACCATTTGAAACAAGCATGCATGCATGTCAAGTCAGGTTGACACAATTAATGTAATTGGCAAATAAATCATGTTAAACTTGAATTTAAAACGAACACATTGCTAGCAAAACCAAGAAAAGCAAATGAGTTTTGCATCCTACACGTACAGTATATGTTCCACTTTATTATTTGTTTTAAAACTAATTACTTTGTTTCATTAAGTTACAACAATTATATTCATCAATTAAGTACATTAAGAAAGTCCCTCTTGTTTCTATTGTATCTACAATGTACATACAAAAATTTTATATTTAATCCAAAATTGTATTTCGTTTACGATAATATACACGTAAGTTTCTTGGAAGCCCTTGTTGTATTAACGTGTTTTCCAGCGGCCTGGAAAATATAGAATTGTCATGGAAATTGAATTAGCTTATATCAGAAATTGTCAGAGTAATTGGATAGACCGGCCGTGGAAGATCGAGACAGGGAAATTGGATAGACCTGGAATATAAGCTGCAGGGAAAATATATTCATTCTGAAAAAGTCAGGAAAATTCAGCATTTGCATTTTTCATTTGCTTTCATAAAACCATGTAGTTATTATTTAGCCCAAAAGTCGAGAGATCTCCTACTCATGAGGCATATTCTGTTTTAAAGCATATAGTATATAATGTATATATAGTGGGACCAATATAAGACAAGTAATTGGACCTAATGGGAACCCATTGTCTACAGGAATTTTTTTGTGGGACTTTTTTTGTATGGGATCCTATAAGGTTCCCATAAGATGCTACTTTTCCCATAGAGCGCTATAACAAAAATCACTCAGGCAATGGGTTCCCATAAGGTTCCATTGCTTGTCCCATTGATCTCACTATAAGTTCCATTCATCCCATTAGATTTATGGGATTTTGCTATGGGACTATATGGGAATTGCCACTTGGGTACGTAGCATTGTTTGCATCTATAGAAATGGGGAATTCCCCTTTCAACTGTTTTTACAAGTTTTTAACCAAAAAAAAAATATATTTGTCTATTCGTACAACTATATTAATGGCTCGAATAATTTTAAAACTTTTATTAATTGATGGTGGTTTTTAATTAAAAAATGAATCTTGTGGTTTCTGTGATTCCAAATTGAATTCAAACTGGTCATTTGTTGTACATTGTAAATTACGTCTTCAATCTACACGTACAATTCTTACAAATTTCTTATTGTAATGCCGTGTTAAACATATGTAGTTTGTTAGCCGAAATTGATCTTGAAGCTTTGCCAATGTAAACATAACGTACAATAAACGCGAAATGTTCCAGCAATAAATAACGTCATGGAGTAAGGAGGCTTGGTCAAGAAAGGCAAAGGAAAACTGGCCACTTTGAGTTTTGTAATTTCATTCCTGCATAATTGGAAAATCTAGATTTATCTCCATTTCCCTTTCTTGAAGCAAATTACTTAACCGCAGACAAGCCAGTAACGCTGCGTTTCAATGAGTGATTGCCTACTTACAGGGGAACCGCAGTATTTGGCACTTTTCGAGTGATTTACCGTCGTGTTTACCTCTCCTATGACGCTCGTAATATATTATTTAAATAAAATGTCTTCCCCGAAAATGTGTTGCCATCTACGATAAAAAGCGAATTGCCAGGTTCGCTTTATACGGAAGGTTTTTTTTTCACTTGGCTAGAGATGTTGGATACGAGGAAAACTTTTAAATACGCCTTTAATAACGAGCGTAGAACCAGCTTTCATTAGATTTATTGTGTTTTACTGACGTAGTTACGAGCAAATTTGAAATTTTATCTCGGATGGGGTCCCGAATACCCTTTAATTCAAACTCGTAGACGAAAACATAATTTGCATGTTGAGTATGCAGGGCGAGTCTAAAGATGCATTTACTATATACATGTACATGTAGTTTTCCAAGTGACGAACATTTACTGGTTGAGTATCTTTAATAATTCTTAACAGTGCAATTAAAAGTATTTTATTAATATTGTCCATTAAAGATAGAAAACGTCAATTCGATGTTTTAAACCAAGGGAGTTGAGCCATGTGACAAGCCAATGCGACACACATCCATCTCATTCATAAGAACAAAGAAAAATGCCCTTAACTTTAAATTTATCCAAAACGTGTTGGGGATTGCCTTCAGCAATATTTACTATAAAATAAGGCCTGCATAATTTGGTGATATGTAAGAAGCTTTTTATATAAAAAAATCTTCTACCATTGCAAAAGGCTCTATGTGGGCCAAAAATGGCCCAAGCACCATCCTTTGAACCATGGTGGTTATGTACTTGTTTTTTTCTGAACTTGATAAGTAATTTTAAGTTGAGTTTGAGATGATGAATTTGCGACAAAATCCGGCAAAAGTTTTCACTCCGAAGTGTACATGTTTTTCAAGTTACTATCAATTACATTACATTACAGTAGAACCTGTCTAAAATAATATCTTCTCTAAAATAATAAAATGTGCCGGTCGCGACTTGGGACAATTGTATAAAATAATAAACCTCCATAAAGTGATATTTAATTACTTGTATTTGTTCTAATGATTTTTTAAGGAACTGCAAAAAATATCAAGCATATGGAAACAAAAATAGCAGGGATATGCAGGGCAATTAAACTTTGCTGTGATACCATAAACTGACTCATCTTATACATGTTTACACGTATAAGGATTGAACAAAATTGGGAAACTCCCTGTTTTGCAGCTGTATATACTGTATATAGCATGTTTACAGATGAACCTGTCTGAAATAATGACCCGTTTAAAATAATATTTTTCCCTGGTCCCAAGAGTATTATTTTAGACAGGTTCTACTGTGTAATGTAGATATCCTGACAACATGTAATAACATATTAGAGGCGGCATCTAGCGAGATTAATACGTAACGTTAGTAAAACACCCACATGAATATGCACTTCACCTACACAGTACGTATTATATAGATCTACACGTAGGAACATTTCTAAGTGCACAAAAACAGACTATGGAGCTTAATCCCAAGGGCACCTTGACAGACGCTTTGGCGCCTGGAGTCAATGGGAAAACGAAATGGGAGTTGTATCCTGTGCTTAGTTTCATTTTTCCAACGATTTGTTAATGTGAATATAACGAAATAACAACCATTACATCTACAATGTTGCTTCACGCTTATGAAATCACTATTTCAATTCCAAATAAGCATGTAGTGCATCGGTCCTAACTTAATTTGGATACGTTTCAAATATTGCCCAAAGTTTGAAAAAAAGTTGGGGGAAAAATGCCTTTATATCCAATGCTTTTACAGCCGGGAAAAAATTAGTTTAATAAAAGCGAACAACTTTTTCTAACAAAATTATTTCTTCTTATCCATTTTGGACCTGTTTTATCTTTACTTCTCATCCAAAAGAGAAATGAGTTTTTTTTTTCCCTTTTCTTAAATTCTGTTTTTTATCTTCTTATTTTTTCCCTCTCTGAAAATCTATACGTTAGCCGAAGTATGCTTTTATTTATTTTTTTCTTCCAATTTTATCTGAAGTAGAGGAAGACGCAAATAAAATAAGGTGGAGAGATAAAGAAGCTATAGAAATGATATACGATATACGAATTAAATATGAAGCAGTCTCGTCTAACCCAAAGAAATAGCTTGACATTAAAATTAATGAGCTCCTGTAATCATAAAGGATGCTAGCCGTATATATACCTGCATTTAATGCGATTCTCTGTATGCATATCTTGAATTAAGGTATATTGCATGCCTTGGGCTTTGAGTGATGGAATATAAGATAGGCAGTGGCAGGGAAAAAAATATCCAATAAGCTGTGCTTTAGGTCCTTTTGTTTATACGGATATGCAAGAATTTAAATATGCATCGCATGCCAGCCTGGCGCATCGTGTCACGTGACGTATTCTCTAAAGGGTAATCGATGAAGCTGTTTATGCTATTAGAAGTTGTATTAAAAACCGGAAAGGCACAAGGGATTGCCGGGATTCTAAAAAAAATTATTTTATTGATAGGATGATACGATACATAAAGCCCCAGGACACACTAGGCTGGAAACGCGCGTTTACTAGCCTCAAACAGGGCATCGAATTTAATTTAAATTCTAGAATTATAAAATTTGCACATTAATAACTCGTGCGAAACTTCTTTTTTAATTAAAAGCCTTGTTGAAGCCCCAGGCCACACTAGGCTGGAAACGCGCGTGTGACTATAGCCTCAGACAGGGCATCAAAATTTAATGTTATTTGCTCGTGAGATAAGAATAGGCCCTACGTGCAAAAAGACCCTACGTGTGGAAATTCTATTATAATTAAATGCCTTGTTTGAGGCTAGCCAAACGCGTGTTTCCAGCCTAATGTGGCCTGGGGCTATTAAGGCTAGCCAAACGCGCGTTTTCAGCCTAGTGGAGGCCTCGGACCTACATGAACTAAAAGTACTTCTATCGTATACAATATGCGAACAGAAATCTTGTAAAGTGGGTCGCTTTTTCACCTGTTGGATTAAAATGCCTAATTTTTCTTCAAAAATCCATATATGGTTTGCATTTAAATATACTATAAATACTCTATTAAAACCCGGCCTCGAATAAACTCTGGGTCGCTCACGAGCGTCGTAATTGCTAATGAACCCCGGGTGTTAGGGGAATTCCCTAAGTCTTGCGCCTCACATTTTCTGATATTTGTCTGATAGGGGTCCCTTTTTATTGAATATATCAGGCAAATAAAATACTGGTATTGTAAATTGTGCTTGTTTCTGGTAAGTATTTGTCATTTTTAATTTAATGATAGGCCCTACACACTAAAAACGTTGGGTAGATTGGATCCAATAAAAAACCAAAGTGTACCAACTTTGAGGGAATAAAAATAATAAACCCCTGGCCAATTTCCTTAATTTTAAATAAACACCCAAGGGTTTAATTGATCGAGTATTTATGGTATAGATTTGAATTCTAATTACATATATATGTCCCATTTCTATGATCACATAATATGACGTTTATGTGGAACATTCTGAGATTTGTATAATGATTTTAAAAAAATGTTATCGTGCTGCCATCAAAAAGTTTAAATGTGCACAAAAGATCTCTTTGAAACTTGGACTTAAAGACGATATACTGTAGCCTATTCGGGAAAGGGATCCTTTATCTTGATATATGGGTTGCGGAAATTGCTATTGCATGGGGGCAGCAAAGCGCTTTTTTAATAACTTAAGATCTACTTTTATCCTCCCCCTCGAAATACCCACTATAAAAACCTAGGAAGGAATTTGTATATAATATTTGCGGCCATATTACACGCTTAAATGACGTTGACTCGGTGCTTTATTGTGGGATTGTATACTGAAAGGAGTGATGTTGACTTTTTTTACTCGTTTTATCCTCCTTAACTTTGTTTCGAGCTTAGTAATAATTCATTTACTTTAAAAGCTTTAATATAACACGAGTTTGCACTCTCTCTCTCTCACACAAAAATCAACTTGGAAGAAATTTATTTTTTGCTTATGTGGATCTTACAAACTTTAATATGAGAAAATGTTGCCTAGACCGTATAGTCAAGAAAACCATGGCAATGTCAAGGACTGTCTAACTAATATTTCAAGTAGAAAAATTAATAATAAATTATTTGGTGAAAAAATTTGGTAATGGATCTGTCTCATTTTTCGTATAAGCGCCCAAACTCGAAGCTATAACTACATGTACATGTACATTTACTGCATATTCACGTTATCGAATTATGATTTTTTTAAATTTTTGAACAAAATATTGTTTTCTGCACATTGATTCACTTAGTTTAATAGACGGTATTTTGATAAGAATTTTAACTAGTTGCACCTACAGTACAGTGTAAGATTAAAAACTTCACCGTAACTAGTTGCACCTACAGAACAGTGTAATGCCCAGATCTTCACCTCTCGCAACCTGAAATGTGCAACGCACTCCCGTCCCCTGATTGGATCACAGAGGTCACCTGATCGAATCCAACCAATCAGGGGACGGTAGTGCGTTGCACATTTCAGGTTGCGAGAGGTGAAGATCTGGGCATAAGATTAAAAACTTCACCGTAATCGTTTATAACAGCTTTTTAAAAGATACATGATTAACAAAAAGCTAAATGCAAAATTGATATTTTGTTAAGTGCCACTATAATTTCTATTTCATAGCTTAACATGTTCATTAAACTTATATTATTTTTCATTTTTAAACTATATTCCAAAAATCGAAGGGTAACAAATCATAGAAAGAGAGGGGCACGAGTAAGCATGATAAACATGCATGTACAATTTTTTTTGTTACATGTATATAATGTAGTATTTAGATTCTTGTGTGCGTGATATGCAATTACTGCTATATAGTAAATTTTATTGACTGGATTTTGTCTACTTGTAGCAAACATTCTTACAAAGATCACCTGTCTAACTTGAACACTTTTGCCCTGTCCCATGTGTGTTCAATTCAGACAAGTTTCACTGTATTAATTTTTTTTTTCATTTTTTTAGGTAAGTACATCTAGTTGATTCATTCCCTGTACATATGAGATGAAAGAAATTTGGTATGTACAAACTTGAGTTCTTGAAAACGTTCTTCTGGTAAAAAAATAGTAGTCAACTGTATTTATTTCTGAATTTTTAAATTCAAAATTCATAAATTTCATCATGAATGCTATCAAATATATCAATAGTTAAAAGTAGGCGGTGTTTGGTTAGTTTCCCAATATAATCACTAGATGGCATTGCGCATCAGTCGTTCACTTGTTGCGACTTTTTAAAGACGAGAGATGGTATTTAAAGAGGACCATTGCATCCTGTTGATTGTTGCAGGGTCTTATCATAATGATATAAAATTTAAATTAATTATATACTGAAAATAACTTGTTGATTATAGAGCAAGAATTTGATTTGACGTTCATGCGTTCTAAACAACAGAAAATATAAAGGATTTTTAGTTTTATACCATGGGCCTCTAACAAAAAAGCATTATAATGAAAGGTTCACGTGCAGAAAATGCATGGACGAGCCAATTTTTATATACATAACCAATAACGGAAATTCATTTAATTTCTGCATCGTAAAACACTTTTGCAATTGTATACCGAAATACACCAATAAAGGGCATTGGATTTTTATACAGGATTTTAAATACAATCTATATTACGCCCCATGGCGCCTGGTTAAGATCGTTTCCCAAATTTCAAATAAAATTAACTACAAGACTGCCTTCTCAAATATCAATTATTTAAACATGTTTAGCGTAGAAAATCCAATGATTCCACCCGGGATGTGCGCATGCATGTCTAATTTAAACTTTGCAGTTCATAGAAAAATGCATCGTTTTCGTTGAAATCGTCCATGTAATTAATTTCTCAAGGGTACTTGCCGAACCCGTGCATTTTAGTCTTGAGTAAAACAAACGCGTATTTTAATCCAATTTGGATCTGTTCTCCATACCAAGAACTTAATTGTATTATTGTTGTCGGCCCGCGTATGCCACGAGCTTGGTAAATTACGGATGAAGATGTCTAATTATAAATGCAATAATTATCATTCTAATGAAGCCTGAATAGTGTTTCAAGGAGTGGCAAAGAAGAAATGGTGGAGGCTTAATACCTATATGCGGAATTCTTGCACGTTCTGAATATTGAATTTTCAAAGCAAGGCTATAGCTAGGGTTATTATAAAAGATTATAGTTGCCAGAAGCGAATGGGGAAAAATCCATTGCAATTAAGCAGAGATTCATAAATAACTTGTAGTTGAAGTTTCAAAAAAAAATTATGGTGCGTCTACAAAATACACTGTTTTGTATACTTTAAAGAATGTGGTGATGATCGGAAATTTGCGATGCTCAGAAGCTTTTTTACTGTCAGAGTAACAAATACCATTATTGTATGATAGCTATAGTCAAACTTCCCAGAACACTTAGACTATATCGATTTTTTTTTTTAATTTGAAGGCTCGTTTGCAATCAGTTTTCTGTTTAATGTAGGCCCTATTACACTTTAAACCTTGGGTTTGCTGCTTTTCTGAAATTTCACTGTAGATTTTGTGTAGCTTCTTGATCAACAGGTGGCAGGCGTTACCAATGAGATTGGCGGCAGAGAGGAATGTAGGAAGGAATTATGGGTATATATATATATACAGAGTGTTTGTAAAACATTTTAGCTGAAGATCCAGATTTGAATTTGTCCATCGACTTGCATGGATTTTAATATAATAAATGAACGCCATTTTATGCTTTTGACATTCTGACGAATGCATCTTGCTCCATGTAGCCCCAAGGGTTTAAAATCTTTAAATAGTATGGTTTTATTTAAAATTTCAATTAATTATTCTTTTTGGCGTAATTGCACATGTATTTAAGAAAATTCAAGTTTTCTGGAAATCTCTCATATACGTGATCTTTTCCAAGCTAGGATGAATAGGTAAATTATGTCAAATTTGATTCAATTTGGTATATTGTTTTCTCAAAATTATTCCACACAAACACCTTAAAAAGTCATTGCAAAAATAAAGAACTATTTCAATCTATTTTAATTTTAGTTGGTATTGATAGCTTAATTGTATATTCTTCGTGCTATCCTTAGAGAGAAGTATAACCCCCACATATACAGTATGTACAGTTTGTTTAAAAAATGTTGGGGGTCAAATTTTTTACACAATTTCAAAAACAGATAAGGTTATTAACTATGAGGGTAACCATTCTGACCTTCTTGTGACCAAAACTTTACACATTTTACACTTTACAAAGAACTCTTTCGAAGTTGATGGTGAGGTAATATTTTAGGAATGAGGTGTTATTACTATCGAAAGCTTTTTTTTCATAAAGTACCCACCTAATTGGATGAGAGTGCCCTAAAACCTTTGTCATAAAAGTAGAAATTGAGTTTCTGATCGGTGATCCTAACTTTGTTCCTTTTTTGAACAGCACGCCGGTTATTACTGGCTGTAAAAAAATCACTTTCATTGCTAATTGGAGGAAATTGTCGTTTTTCCGTACTTCGATTCTTTGGTGCAGGTCTTTGATTTTAGGGTCCTTACGTCAAGGTTTTTTAAGTGTCCATCTTCATTCAATGGCACAGTCAATGCGCGCCCATGTGTGCCACGAGTAATTCGGTATACCTCATTGTCATGGTTCTTGCAGAACCCGTGGTATTTTTTTTTATAGATGCCTATAATAATTTTGTGGTTCGGAGAGAGACGAATTCAATGGAGTATCTAATCAACCGCAAATTAAATTTCGGCATTACGAACGAATTAGGTACACCTGAAGTAGGTTTCCAATGGCCTCGATAGGGCTGATCCGCACCACTTTGCGCAGTGGGGCGAGAACGAATTAGGCGGGTTTCATTTCCTTCCCGATTGATGAAGCTCGGTAATGGCGCGAGACTTAAGATATGGGATCTATTTCTGATTTCATATAGCTACCACGCATCCTCTCTCTTCATAATATCCATCCCTATAGGTCTCGGTTTTTCTGATTTGCAACTTTAGCTTTGCCTCTATGCAGATTCCCTTTGCTTTGCCATCTTTTTGACAGAATCCTTGTCGCCTTTCACATTATTCATCTTGCTTTTAAGTATGGAGATAACATGGGTTGGTAGTGCAGAAAGTGGGATTTGCAAGGAGGCATCTTATTGTTTTCAGCTTCTCAATGACGTTTTTAAACAACCCTTCGTGTACTACGCCATCAGAGGAAGTAAAACGTTTCATTAATATTTTTGTTAATTGTTAAGCTTAAGCCCCAATTCATTGTTAGGTTAAGTATGGGCTTTTTCATGTACTAATTTTTTAATAAAGCCATTAGCAAGTAAGGGCAACCCCCTTATAGTGTGTGGGAAAACCATACAAGCACACGTTGGTTGCATTGCTAGTTTAAAATTTATGTATTCAGATACTTGCCTGCGATTAGATGTAATAGAACAATATTAAAAGAAGCTTAATTTATCCAACGGTAGAACTACCACGTTATGCAGGATTATCACTAGGTAATAGAATGTTTTTATTCTATAACCAAATGACGAATGAGGCACGAATAAAAACAAGAAAAATTTCGTCCGCTTATCAAGTGACATTTTTAAAATTTCTGCTATGCTTTATCTCTGCTGGAGGTAGCTGTCACTAATTCTACACATACAAAAATAATGAGCATAAATTTAGCAGAAAAATATCACAGTATACATGTATTTTCTGCAGAATTCTTAAAACAGAAAACATGTGATGCTACTTTTCACCATAATTCTGCAGAATTTCTTGCAGAGATACATATGCAGAAATTGACATGATGATCAAGCTAGGTGTCTGCTGCATTTCCCTTTCTTGCAGTTAGCTTTCAAAATACATTGTACAAATATATATACTGTATAAGGTACCATATGTAATGCCAAATGCAAGTTATAAGAATTCCTCTAACGATTTGTTAATTTAGCAATATTAGTTTTTGATCAGTTTTTGATCAGAAACATAATTGATCAGTGTGAATCCAGCAGAATTCTGAGAGATTTTTTTTTGTATTTGTTGCGGTATAGGGAAGCCCTTATACCCTAAAAATTTGCCATGTAACAAACGCACTCGGATGCTGAAGAAATCAAGCCACGCACGATGTAGCCGATATAAGCTGTCAGGGCTCTCGTATTTTTACAAGAAAACGTCACATATATCTGTCTGAACCTCTTTTACGATTTTCGTCGCTGAATTCTAGTCATTTTTTTAATTCTCCAAAAAGTTTTCAGCTCAATTTTTTTTGGTCATGTCTGGCTTGAAAAAGCCATATGATTGATACGTAAGCTACGGTCCATTGCCTTTTGTCTGTAAAACCAGCCTGGTAGGCAGTGCACTTCTCAACTATACAGTTATCAATCTTCCCCCTCAATAACAGTAATGCGATCATTAACTGCGCTATGGAACATTTTAGCCGTGTTTATCTGAAAACATTGACTAGCTGCATAAACCTGTAAACGTTCTTGTTCTTGGAACTAAAAAGCCAGAACAACAATGCCTCTTCATTCATAATAGAACGAGAGCTTTTCGGTTTTTTTTATGCTTTTGGATCGGATTTTGCGCCAGTTTCGTTTTATCTCACACCGTCTGCCTCACGGTTGAAAATTGATTACTCTAGCTATTCTAGCTATTTTTAACATTGCATTAGCTTAGGCTTCCGATAGGAAAAAGCGATGGCGCCTCAGTCGCCTCTGTTTTCTATACGTCAATCATGTTCGGAATTAATCGATTCTAAGGTTCGATTTTGGATATTTGCCACCTTTAATTCTTAGAAATGTTTCAGAGGATGGCCTTGTAAACAGAGTAGACTAGTTCAGAACAATTTATATCAAAATACAAGTGATGACTATTGAAGTTACCTTATGGTGTCGAACCATGTTGTTTGGTTCTGCAGTCGGCTCTCGATATAACGAACGCCAGGGGATGGGGAATTCGTTCGTTATACTTAGAGGTCTGATTTTACTCATTTTTTTCCTCTCTATATGCAACTTTAATGGATTTTTATGACACCTAAAAGTTTATACCCACTGAAATGAATAAGTTTTTTTTGCCACAACAGTACTTCTGTTATTTATTGCATGATCGAACACCATGCAGAAATACAATTTTTGAAAAATATACTGGAGAGAGTCTACACACTAAAGCTGCTTGTGGAAATTTGTGTGTGAAGTATTTTGAGTACCCTTTAAATACACGTTAAAATGTTTAAAGATATTAACTTTTAAAAAAAACCCTTAAAATCAATAAAAATATGAATCTTATTACACAGTTTATTCTATGAGACTAAGCCAAAACTTCCTTGATAACGTGTTATGAGATCCTACTTTAATAAAAACATACTTAACCAGATTTTTTTAAATTTTAAATAAAAATAACAATGGGATGTTGTTCGATAATAACATTAATGGGGTATATCATAGAACGAGATTTTTCACCAGGCCCTCTAACAGTATTTTTTCTTTCTCCAATCTCGGTTGAAACAGTTCTATCGAGGTTTCAAACCCTGGGGACACCAACTCAGTTTACGAAATTTATATTCTCTCCCAAAGAGCTTTTTTGCTGTTGCTCCGATTATTCCGAAAAAAAATTGCATGCATTAAGCCATGTTTTATAAATTAATATTGCAAATACTTTGAAATAATTGAGTGCCTGCAGCCTTTCGCTTTATCCGATATGATGATTTTTTTAAATATTTTTAATAAGCTATGCAGAGTCATCGTTATAATTTCACAAATGCATACGGTACAAACTACCTCATTAAAAAATGAGGAGTGGAGATGGAGATATAATAATAATACAGTATAAAAAACGTAGTTTTTCGCGTAAAACCTTTCAATGTATAGCCAGCAAGTACTGGCAGGAAATTAACTTTTGACCCACCCCGCATGGCCACTATAAAATCTTCCGTAAA
>JAQGCC010002714.1:0-17466 GCA_034698905.1 Xestoiulus laeticollis | reverse complement strand
CTTAAATTGTCCTATATTTTCTTAAGCTGTCCTGTATTTCCTATATTTTTGATATCGTCCTATATTGTCCTATATTTTTGATATCGTCCTAGATTGTCCTATATTTCCTATATTTTTATATTGTCCTTTATTTCCTTAAATTGTCCTATATTTTCTTAAGCTGTCCTGTATTTCCTATATTTTTGATATCGTCCTATATTGTCCTATATTTCCTATATTTTTGATATCGCCCTATATTGTTCTATATTTCCTTAAATTGTCCTATATTTTCTTAAATTGTCCTATATTTCCTATATTTTTGATATCGTCCTTTAATTCCTATATTTTTGATATCGCCCTATATTGTCCTATATTTCCTTAAATTGTCCTATATTTTTGATATCGTCCTATATTGTCCTGTATTACCTATATTTTTATATCGTCCTATATTGTCCTATATTTCCTTAATTAAATTGTCCTATATTTTTATATCGTCCTATATTGTCCTATATTTTCTTAAATTGTCCTATATTTCCTATATTTTTGATATCGTCCTATATTTCCTATATTTTTGATATCGCCCTATATTGTCCTATATTTCCTTAATTAAATTGTCCTATATTTCCTATATTTTTGATATCGTCCTATATTGTCCTATATTTCCTATATTTTTATATCATTATATATTGTCCTATATTTCCTTAAATTGTCCAATATTTCCTACATTTTTGATGTTGTCCTATATTTCCTATATTTTTATTAACTTTTGTACACAATTGTTCTAATAACCAGGGTGACAAACAAGTCCTGAATGTCCTAAAAGTTCTAAAAAAAAGCCCTAAAAATCCTAAATAGTCATAAATGTTGAATATGAAATAGTGTTTGCCATCCTATATTTTCAAAGAAAATGTCCTATAATTCCTATATTTTTATCCCACAAAATGGCTGGTATACCTGCGATTTTTTAATGAAAATTGGTGACTTTTACATTTTTTTCTACGAAAAATTAACGGTACATCCTCTTTTTTTTTATATATTTGCATGCTTGCGCAAGTTTATCGTACTAGTCGTATATTAATCATAGATTTTTGGCAATCGACTATCGGTAGGGTTCGAAAATATATGCAAAAAATATATGCGGCATCTTTATCGGTGTTGTTACGTAAATTTTAAAAAGTTGCGGTTAAATGCCATGCTTAATTATATTTATTTTAATATTTATGAAGCCGGTACGTAATACGGATTAATGGCCTGTTAATTTGAAATGCTTTTTAACTATCTAATATTTAAATCGAGTTTAATAATACGAGTTAACGGTGGTCCGAATAACCGGCTCGATGCATTTTGCGTTATTGAAAAACTATCGTAAAAATTACGCATGATCGTTTTATGTAATTGCCGAAACTAAAAAAAATGAATTTTTTTGAAGTATAATTTCTGGAATATTTAAATTTTAAAAATATATTTCTTGACTTAAATTTTAACGCTCGTAAAAGTGCTTAAAATATTTCCTCCACAATCGCAACTTAAAAATGCTTGCCGAAAAATGAATTAAGCGTAAAAATATCACTCGAATAATTTTATAAGCATGTTTTTTTTTTACAAATAGATGTTTTTTTATGCTAATTATCGTTTTTTTCTTTATCGTCGTTGAACATTGGCATGATGCAAATAACTAGCAAGAGGTAAGATATATATTGCGCTAAATATTCATCAAATGGTTTCATGCAGGATTTTGTAATTTAAAATAATTGTGGACAAAATATTTAAAAACCAAATTTGAGAAAATGTCAAAATTCATTTTTAAATCCTCAACGGCGACTAACTTTTAAATGCGGTTACTAATATTTGAGCAATTGTCAAGTTTGATCAATTTTGAACTAACTTACGGTTAATATGGTTAGTAATTTTTTAAATTACAAATCCGGCTTTAACCATTTGGTTAAAAGTTTAGGATGCAACGACAGATTTTCTCAACCTTCCATGTCAAATTTATCCTCGGCATCGTAGTGATTTCTAGTAGACAAATCCTGCTATTTGTTATTTTGCACTTTATTATTCTTCTTATTTTATATTTCTTCTTTTTCATATTTTTTATAAGTTTTCTTGAGTGAAACCCATTTTAAAACCTTCCTTTAATTTTGCTAAAACTGAAACACAAATTGTTGCAAAAACGGCGTAATTTAACTTACGAACATCTATCGAGTAAAATGTGTAAATACAGTGTAACCTGTCAGATTGAACACCTTTGTAAAGTGAACAGCACCTCCCTAACTTGAACACTTTTGGCTAGTCCCGGACAGCTTCCATAGAAATAGCATTAAGACAGACCTCGATACAATGAACACCTGTATACTTTGTTCATTGTTTATTTTTTTAGTCCCCAGGATGGATCTAACCTCTCTACATAATACACTTGACCATTGAGTTAATCCCGATTAAGCCCCTAGACTCTAGGGGCAAGAGCTAGGGCGCTCTACAACAATCAGGGGAAATTCCCTTATTTACCGAGCTACAAGGAATTGACATTGGATAGAATATAATATTTGAATTTGATAAATTATGCCAAAATTAATAAGAAAAGGTTATTTTGCCCCTAAATCACTGGTTCAATCTACGTGTACAATTCCACTAACCTCGACCTATCGTAACCTATCATAAATTGACCAAATTGGGTGCAAAATCTAGAATATCTCTTTAAAAAAAGCCTAAAATAATGATTTATGTACATGCACTGAAAGGATTGTGTGCATAATGTTATAAAAAAATACAATTGAATACATGTACATTAAACATTGTATATTGTCTTTTCGTAGCAAACCTCCATACAATGAACATTTGTCTAATGTGAACACTTTTGCCTGGTCCCATGGGTGTTCAATGTAGACAGGTACTTCACTGTATTATTTTACCGATATAAAATCATGATTACTGAACAAAAAAATTTGAATTAGACCAATATCTTATATTTGAAATAGTTGAATATATTTTCATTTAGGTTTTATAAATATCCGGAGAATAATTGCAAATTTAACAAATTTATGAATTATTCGGCGAATAATTTACGTTAATTCTACAATTGTGCGATTAATTTTTTTTTTATCTCTAAGTAGATTTTCACAGATATTTTCCAACGTATTTATCGTACTTTATGCCGCGTCTTATTTTAAAATGTGGCCGCAGTTTGTCAGAACAACTTCAATTATTTATATTTGAGTTCTTGATCCTAAATTTTAAATTTTTATGTTTTTCCTTCCGCGGTATATTTACGCACCTTTTTTTTGTTGAAATGCCGCATGTCTATATCTTAAAATCCAAATGTTTATAACCGGGTGTCGCATGAGGGTGCCTGTGCACGTAACACTATTTTAACCTCCTTTTTTCTAAAAAAAATATCAGTTTGAATTTTACTTATTGTTTTTTACTCCGAGAAAATAATATGCTTTTTCCGTTGCCGAATCAGAAACAGCAAGAAATGAACCGAAATAAGGAAATTATTGTTCTGGACCCGAAGCGGTCAAATGCGATCAACATCGGGATGACCAAATTGCCTCCTCCGCGGACAATCAAAACTGCTATTTTGAAAATGGACAGCACAATTATGAACAGGGAGGGAATTGAGGTGAGAATATTTTCAACGCTTTTCATACTTTGAGCCAATTTTACTTTTAATGAAACCTTTAAAATTAGCTGTAATATCACACACAAAAAATTCAATGAAATATTTTAGAGATAACTATCAAACAAAGGATCACTTTTTATCTAATATTTTATCACTTTTGTTCCTCATTTTATCACTTTCATCATTTTATCACTATTTCATCATTTTTATCTCTATACCATTTGCTCTCTCATTTTACCATTATTTCCTCAGTTTATCACTATTTCCTGATTTTATCACTTTTTATCCTCATTTTCTCACTTTTTGTCCTCAGTTTATCACTATTTCCTTATTTTATCACTTTTTTCTTCATTTTATCACTATTTCATCGTTTTACCATTGCTTTCTCATTTTACCATTATTTCCTCATTTTATCACATTTTGTCCTCATTTTATCCCTTTTTTTCTCAGTTTATCACTATTTCATGATTTTATCACTTTTTATCCTCATTTTCTCATTTTTTGTCCTCAGTTTATCACTATTTCCTCATTTTATCACTTTTTATCCTAATTTTATCACTATTTCCTTATTTTATCACTTTTTTCTTCATTTTATCACTATTTCATCATTTTACCATTGTTTTCTCATTTTACCATTATTTTCTCATTTTATCACATTTTGTCCTCATTTTATCACTTTTTTTCCTCAGTTTATCACTATTTCCTGATTTTATCACTATTTTCTCATTTTATCACTTTTTATCCTAATTTTATCACTATTTCCTTATTTTATCACTATTTCCTTATTTTATCACTTTTTTTCCTCAGTTTATCACTATTTTTTTTAACACTTTTTTCCTCATTTTATCACTATTTCCTCATTTTATCACATTCTGTCCTCATTTTAACAATTTTTATCCTCATTTTATAACTTTATATCCTTATTTTATCACTTTTTATCCTCATTTTATCACTTCTTTTTCCTCATTTTATCACTTTTTTTCCTCATTTTATCACTATTTCCTCATTTTATCACATTTTGTCCTCATTTTAACAATTTCTATCCTCATTTTATAACTTTATATCCTTATTTTATCACTTTATATCCTCATTTTAACCTTTTTTGTCCTCATTTTATCATTTTTCTTGACAGAACGTTAATAACTTTACATATGATATGAAAATTTTAACAAAATTTTTAAATTTAGTCAAAGTAACACATTTTCTTTTGCATTTAAAATTCAAAAACTGTTTTAAAATCAATTTCATCAATTGTATACCTCAAATTTTGCACTTTTTGAAATTGCAAATTTTGCTAATTATAATTTGATTAAAGATAAATCAAAAATATGAAAATTTCACCTTTTTCATCGCAACAATTCTAATAAAATTACATCAGTATTGGAAGTTACAAATAGTGTACAAATAGCAAGTGTATTTTTATAAAAAGTTATCACACAGGACAGTTAGTGATATCATCTAATAATATATAACCTAATTTTCCTTAATTAAAAATAAAGCTTTAAAATTATGCCTATTTGAATATTTTTTGGATGTAGTTTCCATAATTTAATTTTTACGTGTTTTCAGAAAATATTGACGATAATGATGCCGACCGAAGAAGAGCGAGTAAAAATCATGGAGGCCCAAATGGGAAATCCCGATGTACCTTTGGGTTCGGCCGAACAATTTTTACTAACCCTTGCCTCCATAAGCGAACTTCCTGCAAGATTGAAACTATGGGCTTTTAAATTGGATTACGATATCATGGAACGGGTAAGAAAATTTATGAAATTCATTCTCGAGAAGTTTAAAAATAATAATAGACATAGCGCTAAATATTTTAAATTTTGTTTCGAAGGATTACGCGTATTTTTACGCTCGTACGACATGCATATTTTTATAAAATTTGAATAAAATTCATTATAGGAAGTTGCCGAACCTTTGATGGATCTCAAACAAGGATTGGATGAACTGAAACAAAACAAAACCTTCAGAAGTATTCTCGCAACATTGCTTTCGATCGGAAATTTCTTAAATGGCATAGAAGTAAGACCGCATTTATAATTAATGTCAAAATGTTGCGATTTTTACGGCTAAATTATACGAATCTTGAATTTTTTTCAGGCCAGAGGATTTCAAATTGATTATTTAGCTAAAGTACCTGAAGTTAAAGATACAGTTCATAAACATTCACTTTTACACCACTTGTGCCATATGGTTATGGAAAAATTTCCAGACACCAGCGATCTTTACTGCGAAATTGGTGCAGTTAGCCGAGCTTCCAAGGTAGGTTACAATCGGTTAATGTTAAGACATAACGCAGAAAAGATTATATTTAAAATCTGTCCGCTGCCAAAATATACAAATTTTCAGTTTATTTTCTGTAAAACCAAAATATTGAAAATCTACGATATAATATTATAATCGGTTACATCGCAGAAAAGTGTATATTTCAAATCTGTTCGTTAAGTTAAATGGCAGAAAACTTATCGAACATATGAACGTTAACGAACATATTTTAATTAAAATGTTTGTTCAGATAAATCGCACAAAGTTTATATTTAAAATCTGTTCGCTGCCGAGACTGGCAAATTTTCACTTTATTTTCTGTAAAATAAAAATATTGAAAGTCTCCGATATAATTTAACTCATCGGTTAAGTCGCAGAAAAGTTTGTTTAAAATCTGTTTGCTCGGTTAAATCGTAGAAAACTTATCGAACATACGAACATACGAACGTTAACGAACATATTTTAAATAAAATATGTTCGTTAGGTTGAATCGCACAAAGTTTATATTTAAAATCTGTTCGCTGCCGAGACTTACAAATTTTGAGTTAATTTTCTGTAAAAACAAAATATTGAAAGTCTCCGAAATAATCTTACAAATCGGCTAAATCGTAGAAAAGTTTATATTGAAAATCTGTTCGCTCGGTTAAATCACATAAATGTTTATAATTAAAATCTGTCCGCTGCCAAAACTTACAAATTTTCACTTTGTTTTCTGTATAGACAAAATATTGAAAATCTCAAATATTATCTTACTAATCGGGTTAAATCGTAGAAAAGTTTATATTTAAAATCTGTTCGCTGCCGAGACTTGCAAATTTTAAGTTTATCTTCTGTAAAATAAAAATATTGAAAATCTTTTATATTAATCGGTTAAATCGTAAAAAAAGTTTATATTTAAATTCTGTTGGCTGCCAAAACTTAAAAATTTTCAGTTAATTTTCTGTAAAATCAAAATATTTAATATCTATGATATAATCTTACTAATCCGGTTAAATCGTAGAAAAGTTTATATTTCAAATCCGTTTGTTAAGTTAAATGGCTGAAAACTAATCGAACATACGAACGTTAGCGAACATATTTTAAATAAAATATTTTCATTCAGTTAAATCGCACTAAGTTTATATTTAAAATCTATTCGCTACCGAGACTTACTAATTCTCAGTTTATTTTTTATAAAACCAAAATATTGAAAATCTTTGATATAATCTTACTAATCCGGTTAAATCGCAGAAAAGTTTATATTTAAAATCTGCTGCCGCGACTTATAAATTCTCCGTTAATTTTTCTATAAAACCAAAATATCCAAAGTCTCCGAAAGTCCGAGAGTTACTTAATTAAATTTTGTGTTCTTCACATACCCATAAATATTTTTAAATAAATTAAAATGGAGAATATTGTATTTACGAGTGTTTACGAAAGCGGGTTTATAGATTTTGCCGAGACTTAAACCACGAATTATTAACTTATTAATAATCCGATCGTAAATTTCTCCTCAGGTTGATTTCGATGATCTCGCTATAAATCTTTTAAAAATGGAGACCGAATGCAAAGCATCATGGGATCATTTAAAAGCAATTGCGAAACACGACGGATCAACAAACATGAAAGCAAAGTAAGTAATTTGTCTTTATTCGGTTAACCGAGTTTCGATCGAGACTTAATAAAAACATTGAAATTTGATTTCCAGGATGTCTGAATTTCTTGCCGAATGTGCCGAAAGGATAATCGTGCTAGGAATCATCCACAGAAGAGTTATTAACAGGTAAGCCGTTTACGCTCGACGATATATTTACGGGAAAATATGATACGGATTTCCGATATCGCATCTTGTCGTATAATCGTAGGTTTTTCAAGTTTTTAATATACCTCGGCGTGCCGCCAAATAACGCCCGAGAATTAAAGGTGAGCCAGTTCCTAAAAACAGTCAGCGAATTTGCCCTCGAATATCGGACGACGAGAGAACGAGTAATTCAGCAACTAGAAAAGAAAGCGACGCATAGGGAGCGAAACAAAACCAGAGGAAAAATGATCACGGACGTAAGTTACGAGTAAATATTTAGCACGCTACCGTGAAAAAGTTTCTCATTTCTGTGAAAGTTAGATTTATACCTTTTATCCGTATCGAAGGTTGGAAAATTCAAATCGAAGGAAATCCAAGCGGACGAAGAACTGAGGCAGCTACTAGGGAGCGGAGTTTCCGATAATGAAGATTATAAATGGGGAACCGTACCTGGTTTTAGGGGAAGGCTAAGAAAGCCCGATCGTAAGTGTTTGGCTCGCGTGATTGGTTTAGTTAAGTTTTCCTAGCTGCAGGTTTTTTTGCGCTGCTTATTGTGCGATACGTCCAATGGAAACTTTGTGTTTACAAATGTGAAACATGTTTCACTTGGGCGTTACTGAAAAAGATGGATGTGTTTACAAGTGCAAAACATGTTTCACTTGCGCGTTACTGCAAAATGCGCAAGTGAAACTCAATGCGGATTTGTTTTCAAATGCGAAACATGTTTCACTTGGGCGTTCCTGCCAGAGATTTGTGTTTACAAATGTGAAACATGTTTCACTTGTTAGTTACTGCCGAATGCGCAAGTGAAACGTGTTGCAGATTTGTGTTTGCAAATGTTAATCATGTTTTACTTGCGCTTTACTGCCAAATATTTGTGTTTACAAATACGAAACATGTTTCACTTTCGCGTTACAGCTAGAGATTTGTGTTTACAAATGTGAAACATATAAACCACTTGCACGTTACTGCCGAACGTGCAAGTGAAACTCATTCGGATTTGTGTTTACAAATGTGAAACATGTTTCACTCGCATGTTACTGCCAAAGATTTGTGTTTACAAATGGGAAACATGTTTCACTTGCGCGTTCCTGACAGAGATTTGTGTTTACAAATGTGAAACATGATTCACTTACATGTTTCTGACAAAGATTTGTGTTTACAAATGCGAAACATGTTTCACTTGTGCATTACTACAGAACGCACAAGTGAAACACGTTGCAAATTTGTGTTTTTGTGCCAAACATGTTTCACTTGCGCGTTACTGCCAAATGCGCAAGTGAAATGCTTTGCGGATTTGTGTTTGCAAATGCGAAACATGTTTCCCTTGCTAATTATTGCCAAACACGCAAGTGAAACGCGTTGCAGATTTGTGCTTTCAAATGCAAAACATGTTTCACTTGCGCATTACTTCAAAACTCACAAGTGAGACGCGTTGCAAATTTGTGTTTTTGTGCCAAACACGAAACATGTTTCACTTGTGCCAAACGTGCAAATGAAACATAATTGCGGATTTGTGTTTACAAATGCAAAACATAATTCATTTGCGCGTTACTGCCAAACGCTCAAGTGAAACGTGTTGCAGATTTGTGTTTGAAAATGCGAAACATGTTTCACTTGCGCGTTTCAGTCGAACGCGCAAGAGGCTTATTCGGTTCTGCGCAACGCAAAAAACCAGCAGCTAGGTAAATCTAGATTTTTAATTTACGTAATTTATTCCAATTGTTTTTTCAGTAAAAGGTGGTTCGGTTGGCCGAAACACTCCTCTGTTGCGCGACGAAAGCATGACGGAAAGCATGACGGATGGAGACGACGAGATATTGGAAAGTTTAGTTAAAACTGCCACGGCACCTAGTTTGAGGTCGACTCCGAGGGAGAGAAAACGAGCGAGCAGACAGGCAGACAGAAAGTCATGTGAGTAAAATTGCCGTAAAACAAGTTAAAATAATTTTAGGAAGTGCAGACGGCTCTCGATATAACTAATCGCTCGATACAACGAACAGTCCAAAATGTCGCACGTCGGCATAACGAACGGCTTTCATCCCCTTAGCGTTTGTTATATCGAGAGCCGACTAGTTTTCGTAGCCGGTTTAGGTCTCAAACTTACGAGTGTTTGAAAGTGATCTAAATCCTTAAATCTAATAATCACAATTACACAAATTTTAACCGAGGTTTTATTCTGACGCACGAATATAGTGAACTGCAATCGTTACTCGCTACATTGAAAATCGCGTTCGGTTGGGAATTCATATTTTTTTGGTTAGTTGGTTTTCTCTTAGGGGTAAAAATAAACCTGTAAATAGCAAACCCGCACTTAGCGAACCAGAAAAGTAACAGCGTATGGTTCGGTTTCAAATAGGGTGTGCTATTCACAGGTTTCAAATTTTTCATAAAATTCGCGCAAACCGTTATGTGGTTTAGAATTTTTTGACTTTACTTCAACCCTGTTTTTCTCTCTTCTTTTCCTATTTCTTCAAATTTCAACTTCACAACTGCCTCTCAGTAATATAAAGGAAACAACTCATGGATTTAAGGTACTTGCATCCGATGTTTGATGCCCGTATTCAAACTTGTCTTGTTACGCAAAACACGTTGATTCCTACGAATATTTGATACTCGCATGTGGTTCCTAAGACTCGAGTCTCGCTGCATCCTCCGCACACCGTGTTTTAGTTTGTTTCGAGATACCGATTTCAAATCATCGATTGATTTTAAGAAATTGGTTTTATGAAAGCATTTGATAGCGTGTGAATATTTGAATATCGCATTTTGTTCCTAAGTCTCGAGTCTCGCTACATCCTTCGCATGCTTTGTTTTAGTTTGTTTCGAGATACCGATTTAAAATCATCGATTGATTTTAAGAAATGGATTTTTTGAAAGCGTTTGATTCTTACGTACGAATATTTCATACTAGCATGTTGTTCCTAAGTCCCGAGTCTCGCGTCTTGTTACCTTACTCTGCACACCGTGTTTTAGTTTGTTTCGAGATACCATTTTAAAATCAACGATTGATTTTAAGAAATTGGTTTTATGAAAGCATTTGATAGCGTATGAATATTTGATTCTCGCATGTTGTTCCTTAGTTTTGAGTTTCTACCTGCTCCGCACACCGTGTTTTGTTTCAAGATACTAATTTAAAATCATCGATTGATTTTAAAAAAATGAATTTCATGAAAGTGTTTGATTCCCACGTACGAATATTTGAATCTCGCATGTTGTTCTTAAGTATAGAGTCTCTACCTCCTCCGCACGGTTTGTTTTAATTTGTTTCGAGATACAGATTTCAAATCATCGATTGATTTTAACAAATTGATTTTATGAAGGCGTTTGATTCCCACGTATGAATATTTTATACTCGCATGTTGTTCCTAAGTCTCGCTACCTCCTTCGAACATCTTGTTTTAGTTGATACCGATTTAAAATCACCGATTGATTTTTAAGAAATAGATTTTATGAAAGCGTTTGATTCCCACGTACGAATATCGCATGTTGATGTTGTTCCTAAATCTTGAATCTCGCTACCTCCTTCGCACACTGTCTTTTAGTTTGTTTCGAGATATCGATTGATTTTAAGAAATTGATTTTATGAAAGCATTTGATTCTCGCGTACGAATATTTGAATCGCGCATGTTGTTTCTAAGTCTCGCTATCACTTTCGCACAGTGTTTTAGTTTGTTAATTCGCGATACTGATTTTAAAATTACTTATTTTATGCAATGAATTTTAAGCGGCTTTTAAGAAATGAATTTTATGAAAACATTTGATTAATTTTAGCGCGTTTCTATTACAGTACGACGCACGCTGAAAAATGGTCTTTCGGACGAGGAGAAGAAATTCCTGGCCGCATTTTCTACGTAGGCGGAATTTCAAAATGGACCTTTCCCCAAAAAAAGGACCTTTCCTAAAAGGACTTTTACTAAAAGGATTCCCGTTTTTACCAACGTTAACCGATTTCTCTCCCGCACACTACCGCCGAAGAAATTTTCATCTTGGACGTAGCTTTTTTAAAATGTTATCTACGGGTAAGCTTGATAATTTACCGAAGTGCCCGATTCTCCTAGTCACTAGGTGCCTTTATCGTTCAGGTAACGATCAAATTTTTACGCAGTTATCTCACTTGGTAACCTCGTACGAAACTTTTTACTTCTTCTTCTTCTTCTTACTTCTTTTTACTTCTAAGATCATCTTCTTAGCTTTTTTCAAATCTTGCCGCTTTTTCGTCATCTTCACATTTTCTTGCAAGACTCGTAGCCGATGTTGAATTTTAACTTCTCAAAGTTTTTTAAATTGTGCTTAAATTGCAAATGACATAAAACTTATCGGTTTTAAAACTGTAAATTAAGACCGTAAATTTAGACAGTAAATTAAGACCCTACAAAAATTAACTGATTTGCTAAAATGTTCGAACTTAAACTCTTTCAATCTTTTCGAGACCATTTTTGAAAATTTAAGACTATTTTTTTGAAAAAATATATGCTAAAATTTTAAAATTGTATCGCTGTAAATCTTACTAAGAATATTATCTTAAATTTTGAGTTTTTTTCAATGTCAATGTTGCTTGAAATGACATTTTGGGTTACACAAACTTCACGAAATAATTTAAAAATATTTAAAAATATTACACATTTATGCACCAAGATTCTGTAAATGCTGTGATAAACTTGTGCTAATTAAATTAGCTACTCGATAGATGAGAAATCATATTCTCGGTGCCAATTTCACGAAATACGATGAAAAATATTTGAATTTTTCAGATTATCGGTATTATCTCAAACTGAAAAGTTTGCATTTTGTAATAATGCCGTAAAATATAGCCGTAAAGTAAATTACCGAATAATAACAAAAAATTAGTCAATGTACTGTATAGATTTATTCATTCCCCTAAATTTGCTTAAATTGTTGATGATTTTATGAAAATAAGCTATCGTAATTTACCGGATAGTTTTTTTTGAAATTTGATGTTTTCGAGACAGATTTTATTTCAAATTTTAATCCGGCAATTTTTAAACCATCTTTAATCAAAGTAAAAAAAAGTGTGATTTTTGTGCAGAATTTTTTTTTGTAAAAACCGACTTTATGAAAGTGAGAATAGTTATTAGCCGATTATATTATAAAACCGATATAAATTTAATCGGATGTTATTTCGGTTGGATGATTGGGTTTGTTGTTGTTTTATGTTGTCCTTGTTTATAAAACCAAAAGTTGGAAATTTTTTGATTTTATCCTGAATTTCTTGTGTTTGTATTTAGAGCAGCGTACGAAATTACGGATGAAATAAACAAGTGATGGAAGATTTTAATAAGGAGTTATTGCCATCATTTTAAGTTAAGACACTGATTTTATATACTTTTAATTCAATAATTAAACATTGATTTTAATCAAAATGTTGTGATATTTTGCTTAATCACTGTTTTTAATCAAATTATTTTTTTAATTTTATTTTATTCTTCAATTCATTTTATTTTATTGTATTCAAAATGTTATAATCAATTATTTTTAACAGAAATTAACATAAAAATATTGCTAGAATATCGAATGGTTTAATTTTTAAGGATTTAGTTATTTTTAACCAAAATTCGTATCAAAATTTGACAAAAATTGACAAATTTCGCTTCTAGTATCTGACCTGATCATTTTTACAAATTTTCACTAAATTTTAAGCAATTTTTTTATATTTAATTAACATAAAATAATTGGCATTTCAATATTTTAACATTATATTTGAATTTACAATATTAAATGGATTAAAAGACATTAGCAAAAGCGCTATAAAAGTAAAAGAAAGATATACCAACCTTACATCCTGAAAGCACAATTTATTTTTGTTTTTAAGCAATGCATTATGGGTAATCTATTTTTGCGCCACGTAGTGATTTTATCAAGCGTTAAAAAAAATTTTATAAAGCGCTTTAGCTCAAGACTGTACACCCTGAAATCACACTTTGTTTTTGTTTCACAACACTGCATTATGGGAAATATTTCGTGTGCTATCTAGCGGATTTTTCAGGCGCTAAAAATGCCAAATATAAAAGCGCTTTACCCAAAGAGTGTCAATGCATTTTCAATGTAGATACACACTTTTAAATGCTCCTTTGACCTTTATAGGGTCAAAAATGTGCTTTTCTTCACAAATTTCAGCAAAAATGAGGATTATATTGACCCTAAGTGACCTCATGACCTCAAGACAGCATTCTACTGCCAATTTATTCACTTCTGGAATAATTAAAGAGGATTCACAACCCTAAATGTAAGAAATTATACAATTTTAAATTTGACCTATATGGGGTCAAAAATGTGCTTTTCTCCAAAAATTTCAGCAAAAATGAGGATTATGTTGACCCCAAGTGACCTCATGACCTCAAGACCGCATTATATTTTCAATTTATTAAGTTGTGGCCAAATTAAAGAGGATTTCACAGCACTAAATGTAAGAAATTATATAATTTTAAATGCTTCTTTGACCTTTATGGGGTCAAAAATGTGCTTTTCTTCAAAAATTTCAGCAAAAATGTTGATTATATTAAATCCAAGTGACCTCATGACTGCATTCTACTGCCAATTTATTCACTACTGGCCAAATTAAAGAGGATTTCACAGCCCTAAATGTAAGAATTTTATATTTTAAATAATTATAGGGCCTTATTCAAATAATGACATGAAAATATTGTAAAATTTTGTTTATTATGATGTTAAAATTAACAAATTTATTCAACATATCAACAGTTAATTTTAGTGTTTTACACAAATGATCATTTACACTTAAAGGACCATTTACACATGAAGGATCATTTACACTTGAATGACCTTTCCAGGGTTCATTATATTTAGTGGGTCCAACAGGCCCTTGATACTCTTCATGACCCCAAAGGCCCCACTTCCAACCTCTTCTTCCAAAAGGTGCATTTTACCTAAACCTATGCCATGTTCTCCGGTACACGTTCCTCCGACGGCCCAAGCGCGTCTGAAAAATACCCAAAGTTCATGAATTTACAATTGAGGCCCATTGGAAAAATAAGAGCCTTTAGACTCACTTTGCAAGCCTGTCAACAATGGCTTTTATTTTGGCCAGCTCTTCAGGGTCCTTAGGATCAAAAATCATAAACGCGTGAAAGTTGCCGTCGCCAACGTGACCCAGAACGGGACCTAAGCGAAAAGGCGGTAAAGTAACTAACGCAAGACAATCCGATAATCCTTTATCCTTAAAAGTGACCATTGGGACCTTACGATGACCGGTTGCGATACGTACCTATGATTCCTTGGCTCTCGATGTCTTTCTGGGTCTCAACGATAACGGACGGTAAGTGCGATATGGGAACGCAGACATCGCTGGACACAAACTTGAAAAAAGAGAAATATATTTTAGGGCATTTTAGTAGTCATTGGACCCATGACAGATCCATAAATAATAGCCTTTACCTTGCTTCCCGGTTTAAGGGCCAGAACCGCGTACAAGAGATTGTGTCTCGCATGCCACAAATGGTTCCTTTCTTCGAGGTCTTTTGCCCAAACAAACTTTTCCCCAGAGTTGGATGATGCTATTTCACCTACAGTGGATCAAAAAAGTATTGTAAAATAGCACTTTTTTTATTAATAACTCAGAAAATAATTGCATTAGTTAAAAACGGAAATATACATTTTATTATAAATGTTTTAATATTAAAATATCCTACGCGCTTTGAAACAATTTTAATAAGCGCTATATAAATAAATTTCAAATAACCGAAAATCGCAAACCAAAAAAGTATCGGCAATTAGCCGTACATGTATTTGTGAATGCTATACATGTATTTGTATTGAAAAATGACATGCTTTTATAGCCTTGCTCTAAAAAATCAAAATTAATCTTAATGGATTTTTGTCAAATACATATCATCATCATCGTAGATGGTTTTGACATCCTAAAATATCAAAAATATTTTAAATAATGAACGCATAAACGGACAATGGATAAAAAAAGGGTAAAAAACATATACTAAATAGAGTTAAGCTGGTGTATAGGCCTATGTTTGATATGTATTATTTTTGGCCATTATCCATTTATGCATGCATTATCTAAAATATTTCTGATACTTTATGATGTTAAAATCATCTTCGATGTTGATGCCATGTATTTGACAAAAATCCATTAAGACTTATTCGGATTTTTCAGGAAAAAGTTAAAAATCTGTCATTCTTCAATACAAATTTAGCATACACAGATATGGCTTGCCTATACATTTTTGGTTTGCGATTTTCGGTTATTTTAAATTTATTTAAATAGCGCTTATTAAAACTGTTTCAAATTTTGTATAATGTTTTATTAAAACATTTATAACAGAATGTATATTTCCGTTTTTTAACTAATGCAATTATTTTCAGAGCTATTTATAAAAAAAGTGCTTTTTGATCCACTGTAATATCAACAAGGAATACAAAGAGCATTGTTGCTAGAAACAGGCATCTTATGCGGCATTCACGATGGTGCGTTTTCATACGCGCAGTAATACGCATGCGCACAAATCAATGAACGGTGGCCTAATGACGTAGGCGCAACAACTTGGATCGAAATCCAAACTGAAGCGGCTTCATTTTTCCTTATGCGTCGTTTTGAGTCACGTGTTTGAGATCCTCGAATGAAAACAGACCCCGACCAGATAAATAACAAAGGCGCTTCAATTACACGACTTTGTATGAGGCGCTGCGTTGCACCGTTTTGAGTAACCACGTGGGTTACGTCATGGCGGGAAAAAAGGCCATGACGTGCGTCGAGGTAGACGCGCCATTGTGAATGTCGCATTACCAGAAAATCACAAATGAGATTGCGAACAATGGATTAAGGTACGCTGTCGCGACTGGAGCGACTGGCGAACCGCGATTGTCGTCTGCTAGGAGTCGCTCAATGACTGTTTACGACCATTTTCCATAGGAGCGATTTCCTTTGACGCGATCGTCGACTGATACTGGACGACTCATCGCGGGCGATGGCGACTCTACTCCTCCCCGAGCAGACAGATCGCGGAGTCGCAGCGAACTGACTAAATAAAGACTAATCGGACTTAATAAACGTTGATTTTGTAATAATTCAGTGTATACTGTAAGGTTTTGTTCTTGTCTGTAAGGTTTTGTTTTGTTTTATTAGCCACAGTTCGTGGGGGATACGGTCATGAAGAGTACATGAAGTCGTGGCAACGAAATCATCACTTAGCGGACGACGGGCAACTAGCGATATTTCTGAACTAGGATCGCAGTCGCCAGTCGCTCGTCGCTCCAGCGAATGCGTACCTTATAGGTCTTACCGACTATTCCGGCCTGTTCTTCAACGCTGGCCGATGTACCGTGGAATTCCAGAAACAGAGTTGGGGCCTCTTTGTAGTTCAGCTTGCTGAACTTGTTGCATGCTGACATGGCAAGGGTGTCCAATAGTTCTGAAGATAATGCATGACTCTAGATTATTAAACCTTGTTTTACGGCTCTTTGCAAACTGTCGCTAATAATTGGGACCCCGAAATAATAACGTATCTCCATGAAACTCAACGTAACTCCAAGATCCTTAGAGTAACTCAAAAACGCTCAAAGTAACTTCAAGATCCTCAACGTAACCCCAAGATCCTCAACGTAACCCCAAGACCCTTAATATAATTCCAAGATTCTCAACATAATTCCAAGATCCTCACCGTAACCCCAAGACCCTTAACGTAACTTTAAGACCCTCAATGTCACTTTAAGACCCTCAACGGAACTCCAAGACCCTCAACGGAACTCCAAGACCCTCAACGGAACTCCAAGACCCTTAACATAACTCCAAGACCCTCAACGTCACTGCAAGACCCTCAAC
>JAQGCC010002713.1:0-17466 GCA_034698905.1 Xestoiulus laeticollis | reverse complement strand
ATTTTAAAAACAAAAGGGAAAAACAACAGCTCGAAATTCGGCCCCATCTTAACCATTGGGGATCATAGTGGGGATCGTCCCCTTAATAAGTATAACATATTCTAGTAACTTACTACTAAATTCGCACATGTAAGGAGCTTTGTCATTGCACGAGGTTTCAATGATTTCATAATCCTTCATACGCTGAACATACTGCAAGCAATTTTCAATGTCATAATCTTTTCGTTTATCAATATTCATATTTAGAATCTTCAAATCATTGGAGTTTATTTGACGGCCATTGGAGCACATTGACTGTCTACCAGCAATTGTGGCGCCTGAAAATAGACGGAAAAAATAATTGTAATGCGTGGCACTTGTTAAAAGAGCCTATACAAACTTTGATACTTTACCTGACATGAAATTCCTATAATGCTTCGCCTGACACAGTTCATCGACTGCCCTCAACATGGTTTCAGAGGTGATGCATGCAGGATAGGCAAATATTTGTTGGCATTCGGTGATGGCATCTTCGAGTTTCTTTTCTCCATCCCAATGAACGCAAACCAGAGAATTGTTAAATGGTTGAAATGTCTGTGGTTCGAGGCAGGATGCTATGTTTTTGAAAAGAAGAGTAATAAATATTGGATGCCATATGTTATATATTCTACCCACAGTACATGATACAATTTAAGAAAAGTATGCTCACAACTGTAAAGAACAGGATTCGGAGCTGTTTCATGGGACCACTGTTTATTAGGGAATTGCGATGTAATTAAACGAAATTGGCCCAATAATATTATAACTTTGACAATTTCCATCTGTTTTAAAAAATGAAACAAAACTAAAGTTCACAATAGTAACATTAGAACTTCTAACGCACTCAACAAGGGTACCTTCACCGTTTAAAGTTAGTGCAGCTTGACCACAAAATCAAATTATTGCAACTGCATAGAGTGGATACAAGCTCTAATGTTTTTTTTTTGCAAATCAGATCATTCGTGAATAATTTAGAGAGCCGAAAAGGCGGCGATAATTTCTTTGTTGTTAGCAACTAAACAAACAGAATATCATGCAGTGGTGAGATAAGAGCCGAGTAGTAACATAGCAAGCATTTCTTTTTATTCTATATGGCAAAGTTTAAATCGAACAACTATAGCACAAATAATTCTGAATAATAAATGAAACACGTACATATGTACATGTTTTAGTTACAGATCAATATCAGAAGTTGTAAAAATGCACTTACTTGCTTTATGATATTCGATACAGCTAGTTCTATATCATTTTTCTAAAAGCAAATTTAATATGAGAATAGAATGGAAATTTCCAATATTTTTCATACTATTAATTCATAAGCTAACCATTTGGTATAAAAATGAAACGGAATCGAAATAATCATTGGAATAAGCATGTTTTATATAAATGTCTCTCAATGCATGTGGTTCAATTAACTTCCAATGTCAGAAAAAAATCAGAATAAAGCTATTATAATTTCTGGGTTTCTTATTGACTGCATGTAATAATTGTGTTTTTACATGGTCTAGTACAGTATATACACTGTAATAACACAATTGGAGAAAAAAAAATGTTGGTATACTTTTATTGGTATGTATATGTATATGCGTGCATCATAATTTATGTATGTAGACCTACAAGTATGTGCATATGTAGGCTATATTGCACGTTTGAAGCTTTTTCATCAATTTCCGATAATGTTTTCACAATAATGCTGAAATTTTACAATATATTAATTTATTTTAAAGTTATTTAAAAATAACTCTTATATATGACATGAATTTAAGAAAAGCTTGACAAAAATTGCACTTTATAGTTTATATATAAATTGCATATTCAATCAATATTTTGATAAACTACGATAAATTAAAGTTATAAAAATTAAAAGCTACAACTAGTACTCACAAAATTAAGCGTTTTTTTTTTTACTTAGCTCTACCAATTAAGAATTTATACACATTAGCCAAACTTATTATCTTTACATATGCATTATAGATTTTACAAGAATACTAGAATAGTAACTTTATTTCAGTGCAATGTCCTAGTGCAAAATAATAATAGCATATCAAATAAATTGACTCGATGTACAGTTTAAATACGTTAATTAAGCATTTAATTGTCTTTTTTGTCAACATTACAAAAAGTATATTTTTTTCTCCTTTTTCGCATAACCATTTACACCAATGCATGCACACATTCAGAAATATCTGAGATGAATAATGTGAATATTTGCATATTGGAAACAAAAATTGCAAAACAATGGACCATCTATATTTAAGAATAAATAAAAATCATGATAGCATCTTACCTGAGTATGGGATTTCACATACTGAATAATGAGGTCTTTCAGCCGTATAATCTGCCAACTTGTAATCAGCACTTTTAGCCAATGCAGCACAATTTTCATAAGTTCCTCCATTCGGTTCCCCAGATAACCAATCATCAATGTCGGGGGTGCTTCCATCCCAACAGGTAAAGGTGCCTTCCGTAGCAAAGTCTGTCAAACCTACATGTGATAAGGAAATATGCGATGATTATGTCCTATACAGCTTCTGTTATAAAACATGATTGAATGTTACCAACGTGAATGGGTCGACATTTTTAGACCCCACATTGGGGAACTCTGAGAACTTTTAAAATCTAGGAGATTGCCGAGGTCCTTTGATTGATTCAGCGAGAACAAACATTAACATTGTCATTGCTAAATTTGGGTTTAACGCGTGGTCTTTGAACAAAAAATTTTGAGAACCACTGCTGTATTCTATAAAAAACAGTGGTTTGGCAGATGCATGAATATCAAATAACTGAATGCTTGGACTTACCAAGATACACATTTGGCATCCCTCTGGATTTAGCGACACGTTGAAATAAATCAACAGTATTTGAATCTCTTGGACATGCCAAATGGCCACCAATACTGCTGCAAATTTCTGATGCATTGCCATAATTTGTTAGAACGTTGTTGAAACAGTATGAATAATTCCCCACGGTATAGAACTCGTTTGGTTTCATTCTGTCACATGTAACTAAAACAAATAAATAAGTCAATGTCAGATTAGGAGACAAAAATGGCCAAGAGATAAATTATCATAACTGTGGTCATGAGAATCAAAAATCTTTTGCACTTTAAAATAAATGACCAATTAAAAGTACATGCATCGCTATGATAAAAATTAAGATAACAAATATAGTTTACTTCCTCACCACTAAATTCACACATGTAAGGAGCCTCACTGCTGCATGAGGTATCAGCGAGTGCATAATTAAATCCTTGCCGTACAAACTGCATGCATTTCTCATCGGCCCCATGACTAGGTTCACCCGAATTCCAGGTTAGAACATCATTGGAAGTTATTTTTCGACCGTTGGAGCACACCCACTGTCCAGTTTTATTATCAACAGTGGCGCCTAAAATAGAACGAAAGCTTATTAACTATAAAAATAAGATGCCCCAAAGAGTACCGTGTGAAAATGTGTAAAAGGTTATACAAATGCTTGTTTACCTGACATAAAAGTGAAATAGTTCTGCAACAAACTCAGATCCCCAACTGCCTTTAACACTGATGGTGATGTGATGCATGCGGGGTAAGCGTATATTTTTTGGCATTCGGTGATGGCATCTTTGAGTTTCTTGGCTCCATCCCAACGTACACAAGACAGAGAAGAATTGTCAATTTGTTGAAATGTTTGTGGCACAAGACAGGATGCTGCATTTTAGAAAAGAAGCATGAGCAATACATACATATAAGATGCAGTATGTGGTAGAAAAATATTTTCTCACAATTTTTTAGAGCAGAATTTACAGTTGATAAGAGCTGAGATGATATGAAATGTAAGTGGCCTAATAGCACAATAAGTTTGATGGTGGCCATCTAAATTTATATAAGTAATAACAAAATAAGTCCATAATAAAGCACTGTATAATTAATGTTAAAAATTACAATTAGTGTACCTTCACAGATATAAGTAGATGCATTGCAACTACAAGGCATACTGGATTAAATGGGGATCTTGGCCTTATATAGCCAGAAATTCAACTTATAACAACTGCTCAGGGGGTTCAAGCGTTGATCTTTTCTATAATTATTTTAATAATACTACACAGGATTTGGTTGTCATTTTATCTATTAATCTAATTCACAGATATCCTCTTTGAATTATTTAGAAGGAAGAAAAGCGTCGATATTATTCTATGTTGTTAGCAACCTACAATCAGACATAATGGATACAATAGAACTTCCTCAGTAGGTGATAAAGAGCTGTCTTAGTTTTAGCAAAAAATTTTTTACTGCTAAACTTCAAATCAAACTATTGTATAGCAAAATTAACCATGAGTAATGAATGAAACATCTCAAGTCATTTCAGGTGATAAAATATTAAACGATCACAAAATGTTGAAAACAAAAACATAATTCACTATAGATACAGTGTTATTATTTTTCAAGAATAAAGGGAAAAATAGCTTTTAAAAAAACGTGGAACTATCTTTTTTTTGTAAAAATAACTGAAATAAAAAATAACAAATACAATATTTGAAAAAAAAATATTTTAGTTTCATGTCTTAGTCCAGAAAGTTTTCAAAAAAGGCTTCACAATCGTCTTTTGAAAAATTTCCGTGGTTAACTGTAGCATTTCAATAATAATTTAAAAAAAATAATATGTAATTAATAAATAAATAAAAATAAGGCAAGGTGTTTCAACTAAAATGATATTTCAATTTAGTAAGTAAACCTAGAGGGGTACGATTGTTTCAGTTTTGCTTTTATAAAATTAATTGAAACTAGTTATTGATTAAAACGTGCTGTAAACGTTTGTTCAGCATGGTGTTAAAACACATTCTCAGAATAATGGCACTGGAAAAACAATGCACATTTCAAACTAAATCACCAAACTACCACAAATAATATGGGCAGCGAAACACTCGAATTTAATCAGTTTATAAATTCATTAAAGCAAATGATATATCGATAAAATACAATAGGAACTTGAACAAGGAAATAAGAAAAAAATAAAAAAACGACATCAAGTTAAAACGATAATACAAATACCCAAGAAATTATACCAACAACATCCCTCTACAATCAATATTGTTACTGAATGTGAGGAGATGGCAGTCATCAATCACAATCGCTTTTTTTGGTAGGGACAGCATTCCTTATTAGGCAAGTAGTAATTCAAGATTATCTACATGAAAAATTCAATTGACATGAAAAAAAATGAAAAAAACATTACGAAATAATATAGAAATGCAATTTTAGAAAAATGTCATATAATGCATCAAACGCATTTCAATCGCTTCACATATTCATATGAGGAATTATTACAACTTTTCAAGTCTTGAAAAATGTAGTAATTTAATTAAGGCACAAATTGTTGCTAGGCAAGATGAACAATTTGGCTAAATTGTAATAAAATTTGGCTATAATTGTAATAAAAAAGCCATACAGCGTACACAACTTTTAACACAGTAATCAAAAAATAGTTTACAAGTAATATAACGATTTGAAATGCAGGAACATTTTAATTACATTGGCACTTGAAGTTTTATGCAAAGACTAGGTTGCATAAGATATGATTCAACAGAAACTTCGTTCATCTATCAGAAAGTTTTCTGTATAGATCTTTTTTTTTTCAAATACATGCTTCCAAACGATTTGCAACATTGTCTTATTTGGATATGGAGATAATCTATCCCTAGCTATCTATGAGCACATTATCAATGTCTAAAAAAGGCACTTCAGGCATAAAATTATTTGCATTTTTGCAGGAAAGTTTGGAAACAGAACATTATTTAGAAGTTCGATGAAAGCTCTGACTACTATAATTAATAAGATAACTTTTGAAAATTAAAAAAAAATGCATCTTATTCATAAAAGACACGTATTCAGGATTTTTTTAAATAAACTGTAAACGAATGTTGGTGTTCTGTAAATAATTAATCTGTCCTCTCCAGAAAATTAGGAAATACATCACGTTTTCTAGGAAACATAAGCATCACTAGAAAGATGGAACTGTGGCCCTTACTTGATTAACCTATATCAGAGGACAACAGCACTATTGCGAAACCTTTTTGATGCATTAAAATTTACCCTGAAATGCAGTACATATACCAAAAAGAAATAATTTAAACAAATTGCATATTATAGATTATTTTTGAGAATAATACAGAAGTAATATTAATTTTATGAGCAGTGTTCAGGTTTATTTTCTTTTATAATAAAGGCCCAGATAGGCCTTTGTAGGCCTATGGTTATTTAATTGGCCATTTGGTAATTTCTATTATTGACAATAGGATCATGGAAAAATTGTAATGCTTTCTTTTAGTTTGAGCTGTTTTAATTTGTTGATAAATGATCCAGAAAATAAAAATTAACAAAAGATCAATAGAATGATAGAAACCAATAAATTTCTCTATTGTTTTCTTTATATGGAAATTTTGACCAAGAATGCCAAAATAACGTATGGCTATGGCTATTTTACAAAAAACTGATTTCATAAAAGAAATTTGAATTCCAATTCCTTTTGATTTTTCCTAAGGAAATATTGAAATAATTATTAAACCACAATATTCATTTTTTTGAGTTATAAAGCCATGTTATATTTCATTTGGTATGAAGAGTGTAAAATACAATACAACAAGATTACAATTGTTGATTAAGAGGTAGATACGTTGAAAAAAAGAACTGTGTAATCGTGTCAATGCAAGTTTCACTACTTTTGTATGTGGCTCTTTACACGTAAAGCTGATAAACTGCACTTGAAGGTAAGGCTAATGGTTTCTTTACCAGTGCATATAAGGTACTTGAGCAATAATTTTGCATTCTTCGATTATGCATGCATGAGCAATCTAAATGTAGCCTATATATTACAAAAATAAACTTGTAAACAATTAGGAAAATGTATACTATTCTTTTTAAATATGACACAAGAATTACAGTAGGGACTTGTCACAAAATGTAGAACTCAGTGCAAAATGTGCTGACTTATTTGACGTTTAAGGGATTTCCTTGAGAATGTCTGTTGCATGGCTTTGTCGGACTATGTTAAACATAAGATAGCAAAGCCAAAAATTGAATTATAGAAAAATGAAGCTGTTCTTCAGCCCATTTACAATATCACAATAACACATTTCGAATTCGAATGAGGTAACAGTAAACATTACTTTGTTTGTAGGAACAATACAAATCGATTCATGCGCTAAGAAACATCGTCCAAATATTAACCAAAATGCATGACATTAATAAAAGTTTCATGATATCGAAATGTAAATCGGGCAATTTAATAAAGCGATGGAACAAAAAAAAACTGATCAGATACAATTCGTGCTTGTAGATAATCTTCGTTGAATTTTATCAATATCGTACCACAATAAAAAATATAATCAACTCCCAAGGAACTTAACAATTCTGCCAACACTTTGAAACAAAATAGTTTAGGAAATATGTTTCATTTGAATTAGCTGACATTGTCTATTTAAAGGCACATATAGGAAACACGTTTCTTTGGCAATTTCATATCAAGAAAAGTCAATAAAATTAATTCTAAAATGAAGATCACGTTTGAATTTGTCAAGTGCATATCAAATGCAGTTCACAGTAGAACAAATTTCATAAATTAAAATGCACGTCTTTAAAACGGTCGTACATTTTTAAGGAAAACATACCAGGAACTAATATAGGACTGTTTTATAACCTTAAATTTAAAGTCAAAAGCAAAAGTTGTCTACCGAGTGATTTCCCACTTGTGAATGATTAGTCCAGCATCTTTTATAGCAGTGGTTCTCAAACCATGCTCCGCGGAACACCAGAGCTCCGTGAAAAAATCAAATACACAAAAGAAGAAAAATGAATAGGCTACAATGTAAAATAATTTCTGTATGGGATAGTAATCCGCAAACGTGAATGACAAATTAACTGTTTTTGTTTTATAGTTATTAATGTGGTATCCACCCCTGCTTCAAAGCTTTAGCTTTTGCTGTATTGCAAGTGTACCACACACAAAAATTCATAGTTAAGCGTTCCCCGGCTAATAAATGTTTGAGAACCACTGTTTTATAGAATGCGTGTTTTCTCAAAAGCATAAAGTCAAATCTCTTACAGGGGAGTTCTCAAAAAATGTGACCAAATTACAACTACCCGTTATTCCATGAAAAAGCCAGTCTGATAAAAAAAATGCCAATTTGATGATCACTTACTGCAACACGTCTACTTCATCAGCTGGCTTCTTGTAGGTTATAGTTACTTCAGGTGTGAGGGTGTGCTTCATTCTGAAGTGTGAGTTTAGCTTGTCTTTTCTTTGGTAAACACGTGGGCACAAGGTACAAGGAAAATGCTCTCGGTAGGGATTGTGAATCATCATATGCTTCTTCAACGTCTTTCTCGTTCTCATCTGTTTCGAACAAATTTGGCAAGGATACGGACCGCTGATCTTTGATGAATTGGATGTCGAAGGTCCTGAAAAGCAAACACAAAAAGCACAAAATTTATACAAATGCTGATAATTGTTATTTCCACAAAGTGAACACAGTCTCTAAAGATCCCCAAGGTTAGAAAGCTATGACATGCACCATGAAAACATTTTTAAAAGTTCTGCAAATGAACATGCTTTTGATAAACTTTGTGATGGGTAAGAAAAACCCTGAATATGATCCAAATATTGTTGAGCACATTAAATTCAAGGGTTGCATGCAAACTAACCTTTGAATTTAAACCAAATGTATATTTCATTTCACGTATTGATTACTATGTTAGTATTTTCGTTTATTAATTATATCAAACATATCTGAGCTCATACATAACTGGCCCCTCAAGTAACACACTGATGATTAGGCAAATAGATGAAAAACAAATGTATTTGCAAATTGCATAAATACCTAGCCTGTATAGAATCTTATTAATTATTGAATTAAGAGAATTAATAACAGTTTCCAGTTTCTACTTCTCCTAATCAATCAAAGCTAATTTATCAGTCATCAAAGAAAAAAATATACTTCAGGCTACTACTTTGAGTCGGAGAACATAAAAGAACCTTGGAATTTTATTACCAATTACTGATGACTTATCAACAACTTGTGAGAAAGTCATTTAATAACTGTGGTATAATTGTAGAAATTTACAAAGGCATGTGATGCTGACATGCTATCCAATAAAATGCTTTAATATTATTTAGTGAAACACTATAATAATATTCCTCATCTTTCATGTTCCAACATCAAATAGATCAACAGAAAAGCAAAACTTTAAATAACATTGCTGATGTATTATGACACTTCTTTATAACCAAAAAAATGCAAACGTAAAAATAAAAAATAGGATAGGAAATAAAGAAAAAAAAATATTACAAATAATGGCTGCATCAGGGCTTGCAACAATACACCCATTTATAGTGGCAATGCATAGTTGATAAATGTTCAAGCAGAAAACACATATTCAAAGAACTCAAAAAATACTTTTAAAAATAGATATCCTGAAGACTGGTAGTTCTAACACAATGCTGTCTTAATAATTATTTTTTATCAGCAGGTTTTCACATCCTAAACATAGATTAGGCAAATATAAAAATGGCATTTGCCAATAACGATTTTTAGTCATGCATCTCAGGAAAGCAGAATTTTCAGTAAAATTTGTGACTAGTCCTTCATTTCATGCCATTCTAAGTGCAATAAAACCTGCTAAAGGCAACCACCCAAAAAATGGTCAAATTCGATCTCTTTTACATGTGGTCATTATACAGAGAATTTGTATGAAGGTAACCTACATGTAGGCCTATGCATTAAAACCAATTTACGAGTAAGTGGTCACTATATAGAGTTGGTCACTTTACCAGGTATCACTGTAACTCTTCGGTTACATTTTTTTGACATACAAATAAAAACACTAGTTACCATCGTCTACAAAACTTTGGATTTGATGATACAGACAATGGGACGAGTTTTTAGAAACATTTTGCATTAATGGAAAATTTATTTCCGGTTACTCGAAATACAGTACTTTATTATTATGAAAGTCTGATTCGAACTACAATAGGTAGTCTACTACATGCATTAGCCAGATTTTCAAACATTTAAAAAAATCTGAGTCTTCTACCAGATCTACCCTGGGGAAACAATGTGCAAAATTTCGAGTTTCACACAACTTGCATGTACTAAAATTAAGTAGATCAAATAAAAACGCAAAATTTCCTTTTTTTCTTTCTTCAAAAATAAGTATTGAAATGCTAAATTGTTGACTGGATATGCAGTAATTTAACGTTTCATTTTTTACAGAAAGAATATTTACAGCGAATGTGTAAACAAAATTAAATCAATTTTCCAGCTGTTATTCGACTTGGATATTTTTAATTCATCCGGTTTCTTCAGGAATTCATTGAATTATTGTTAGAATTGTCCGGAATTATATTTTCAATGGGATGAGGATGTGGAAGTGCGTGTGGATGCTGGTGAGGATGAGGTACAGAGTGATGCTGTGAAATCATAGGTATTCCTCCGTGCTGTCCTATGCCCATCGGCGAATTATTGGAAGGTGGAAGATGATGGTGAGACGAGGTCAGAGAACTTGGTGGTGGGAGGGTCATGCTCATGGACATAGGTGAAGAGGAAGATGCAGTTGACACTGGCACTGCTTGGTTAGCCAGACTAAGTCCTGTGCTCATTTCCCACTTTTTGAAGTGGTTCCATAACGTGGTATAGGGTACGTTGAACTTAATGCTAGCCTGAGTCATTGAGATAGCTCCAGCCTTTACCGCTTGCAATGCTTGCCACATGACCTCATCGCGATCTTGGTCCCAAAGGCGCTTTCGCCCAGTCTCAATTCCATACCGCTTGGCTCTAGACCACAACGTGGAACTAGGAATCCCAAATGTGGAAGACGCTTTATTTACGGACATTCTGCCCATCCCAATTGCATCAAGAGCTTGCGACAAGTTGGCTTCCGTGTAATTGGATTGGTGGGTTCCTCCAGACATCCGAGACGTATCGATGCCATCTTTTCGAGACCGCTGCCACAGGGTGGTATTTGGTATGCCGAATGTGACTGCCGCCTTTGTGATAGAAAGCCTCCCGGTGCGGATGGCTTCGAGGGCTTGGTGCAAGTTATCCTCTGTCCAATTTGAAGCAATGGTAAAATCGCGCTTATTTGCATCAATGCCTTCGCGTTTCACCCTCTGCCATAATGGTGTGCTAGGTAAGCTGTACATTGCAGAGGCTTTGGTGAGTGTAACACGTCCATTTCTTATGGATTCCAAGGTATGACCCATGTCGTTAGTTGTCCACTGGGGCCCCAAATTGCTGTGGCCACCAGACTTTCTCTCGGGATCACAATGTTCCGATGCTGATGCCATAGTTGAGACTGTCAAGTTTTGGGTTGCAGTAATAGTCGCAAGTTCATTGTAATCCTCATTCCTTGACATATTATTCTTATTACCATCTTCCAGTGTTGCATCTAAGGTTGAGAGAAAGAACATTCTTTCAGACCACCTTTTACCAACACTACGTTCAACAGCTTTTTTTGCTACAAATCCAACTTCCCAGGTGTATTCAGTGAATAAAAGTACAGCACTATCTTCTACATTTTTCTTGTACAAACATTACATAACATGGAGCAAGACATGCTATGGCAAACAGAAAATACCAACAATATCTGTAGTTTTCACAGAATAAGTGCTTTTTTAAAAAATAAACACTGCTGATACATGTCCCATAGTTTTTAAGCAATGTTTCTTTTAAATAACAAAGGGTTAACGCTATTAAATGATTCTTGTATATTTACTTGTTCAAAATTATAATTTTGTTGAAGAAAAAAGCTAAGCATCATAGCTTTTTATAAGTGAAAATTACAACAGAGGAACACGAAATGAGGAAAATTCTGCATTAACAGTTATGAATCCGGGTTAAACTCACAGAACAATTCCACTCGGTTCGATGATACACATTATGATCATTTATGCAAACAACTCGAGTATGGTGTAATGTAGTACTCTGGCATTTGCACAACGTACTATTTGGAAAATATGTATGGCATAGTGATAATCCTTGAGCATTACCGAGAGTATTCAGTGTAAATAGTGATCACCCAATTCAAAGATATATAAAAGATACACAATGATCTTTAAATAACGATTATACAAGTCTTCATTAAATTTCGTAATCCATATTCGGTATTTAAACATGCAGGCTTATAAATCATTCAATGCCTATTTAAGTTAGATCTAAGTGATTACAACGAGAATGCATTATGAATGCAGGTGCAAAAAGTGGGTAAAAAGCAAACTGTACTTTTTACAACTCCAATAGCGTGATACCAATTCATAGATCGAGTTCATGATTGAACAATAATGCCCATTTCAACAAATGAAAAGTGTCGTACTATATAGTGTTGAATAACAATATAAATGTCACCCTATTTCCAGCAGATATATATTTTTAAACATGAACCACAATCATGCTTTGCTAAAATGCTCAGATAGTTGCACATCTATAAACAAAAAGTCTGATATGCTTTGCATTTTCCTTAGAAAACTAAAAAAACATGCGTCTTCAATGGCTAGTTGCCGTTTTTCCAAGCAAAAGAATAGATTACAATAAGCATGCACAGTCAGATAAGGGAAAGGATTTAGTAGATAATGACTTTGCATTACTGGACACGTTCTTACCAGATAAATCAGAAGATAACCCTGATGGAAGTGAGGAATTGAACTGGTGAGGAGGTGATGAATAGTCCGAAGTAATACCCAATAAAGTGGGTGGATCCAGACTAGGAGTATTCATGATGTCATCGTTTTCCTTAAACAAAAATAAAGTTTTCTTAAATTAAAGACATTTTAATAACGAAGCGTCTCAAGCAAAAGTTCTTGATCCATAAGGCCAAACCATGTTTTAGCTGTGCATTGTTTTGAGGTAGAATATAATGTATAGTGAAACAATAGTCTCAATAGCCAGACAGTTCGCAACTTAAACCTATGGTAAGAAGCACCCTGATTTACATACCTGGTACAATGATTCAACACAAAATGGCATTTAAAATTCCAAGTGGAACTATCTTTAGAATACTTTTTGTGTGTTTTCACGAAGGAAATGGGAAGGCGAATGGAGGAAAGGAAGAAAAGCAGTGGTATTTGTTTATTTTTATGGAGAACGGTGATGATATGACCTACAATTTGTAGATCAGCTGTCCAATCATGACCTTGAGTTAATCGTAACCTTGACAAACAAAGATTGTACAAGCTGCACCAGGAAAGAGCATTCACCTTAGAAATTACTATGGCTACAGTGTCATCATCCTGAATTTAAATAAAAGAATGCCATGGTGCATCTTCTGTCATTATAAAAGTGATTAGCAAATGCTAGGGTACATTTATACAAGTTATAGAAATGAAATTTTTAAACGTATCACGGAAAAATTACCTAAAAATAACCTGTTTGAGTGTTTTCTAAAAATTCATCTAAAATAGGACAGATTGAGATGGAATTCTATATAATGGATTGCTTCGGAAGACTAAATAAGTATATACCTGACTAAATCCTTCATGGACACTTTGTTCTGGAATGCCGGGATCTGATGTATCATCAGAGTCTTCATCTTTAGATACACGCAGTCCATTATTGATGTTACAGCGGGATGTCCGGGAGACTTCATTGACGTTTCTTGAATTCTGAGGCACATCCACCCTTGACTCGATCACTTCTGGAGGTCCATTAATTTCTAAGATGTTGTCCTCGCTCTCCGAAGCACTTCCAGATTTCTGCTGCTGCTTCATCCTTTTACGTTTATTAGGTGGTGAATAACTAGATGTTGTGGATGCGTTAACTGGAGTGACGGGTGTGACGGTTGCACTAAGTTGTACAGACTCCGAACCAATTTCTTTGATAGCAACATTATTATTTTTCTGATTTATATTGGCATCGAGGGTTGATGATGTTGGTGAAACTTCAGATAAACCCTTTATTTTCAATAACTCAGCAGTCTTTAGCAGTTCTTGAAGCTGATCTTGCAAAACGTTGACTTCCCCTTTATACATAAAGTCCACAAGAGCTTTGAGATCTGCATAGTTGACATCCTTTAGGATCACAATGGGATGAGGACATGGGTTATCCAAAAAAAGCTTTTGGAAGTATGGACTGCACGCTGACAGTACTACTTTGTGAGCTTTCACGCTAAGCCCATCACAAGCTAAAGTCACATCAACAAAGTATTCATCGTGTAGGAGACTCTCAAAAACATTTAATAGATTCATTTGGTGATTATTCCAACGAAGACAAAACTGCTGTTGTGTACCCATTTTAAAACCATGGGAAATTGAAGCTATTTGCACGTACAACTGGAAAAAAACAAGTATAAAATTTATCTTAAACACCGTATTCTCTTTCCAATCAACAGTGGCATTGCATTTATTGAATACTGTTTGAATGCAACTGTAAAATGATGCTCTATTAAGGCTACAGTAATTTTTTATTTTTATAGGTACTGCGCGAGAGCAAGTAATTAATAATGTACAGTTTAACTTCAAGCATTTTAGAATTATTACACACATTATTTCGCTATTTTTCAGCAACTCCGATACTAGATTTGGTTGAGTTTTTGTTCTTTAAATTTTGTGGCGATTAATTTATAACCCGCTAAATCTTTTCTTCGATCCCAGAAAACATCCCTTCTTATACTTGAAAATAATTACGGAAAACCACGAATTGAAATAAATAACCCTAGATTTGAAGTAGCGGCTGTGAGAGCGAAGCTTTGCCATTGCTTATTAGTACAAAACATTGTGCCCACATTTTTGTCCGTCAAAAGTACATGTAGTTCGAAACCGAGCAATCGAAGTTACGGAAATTTATAAAAAAAGGCAAATCAATTAAAAAGTCACACTTCAAAATAAAGATAAAACCCTCCAAATCCACATTACCTTTCAAACATAGCGATACTCTTTTACTAAATATTCTCAACATGTATTTGATCTATTATCTTGAGTTTAGAACGGTTGTTTGTAAAACGTGAAATGGCCAACATTTTTGTTAAGCGTACTCAGTTGGTATTTCATAGAACAATAGAACCTGCACATTTCAGGTATGGCACACCAACAGACATAATCGATCTTCAACAGATTTGCACAGGAAGCGGTACATGCATCACGAGAGGCACATATGAATAAGCGCCACTTTCAAAAATTTAAATACATACTGGATTTTCAATGTCTTTTATTTCTGGAGTTAACAATTTTAATTACATTGTTAGTTTTAAAAATTACAATCTATATAATCTAAATGTTTTAGTTCTAGGATATAGCATCAAAACTTTAAAGCGCTGCATTTTGGTTACAGATTTTGATTTGATGTAATTGTCAAAGTTCATTTCAAAATCGCCGCACACATCTCTTTCGTTCTTCATCCCAAATATATCCACGCTGGCAACGTGGAGGAAAAATTCCGTAAGAAATCAGAATATTTCTAAACTTTGGACGGGATAAAAATCCTTGTTTCTGTTTTGCCAAAATTTTATCTTTTTCAGATGATTGTGTAACTACAATTAACATTACAAAGAAGGTGCTGATCAGAGTAGAAAACTTCATAGTTACTTCGTAAATAAATAAATGGTGAACTTTTCAAGAGCCTAAATGGACATGAAATAATAAATGATGTTAGATGAATAGGAAAAAAAACTTTTTTCAAAATTGTAATTATTTAGAAAATGTTTTTTTATTACAAGACACAATTTATTATAAAAGAAAACAAATTTTATATTCACTTGTTTAGTTTTTGTATCTAAGAATGTTACATATATATGGTGCACAGTGTTGCATGTAATGTACATGTACATGTATAAATTATTTTAGAAAAGCCACGTACGATATGCACTAATTAATGCCTTTGTAAAATTAACGATCCCCAATTTTTTCCTAGTTGTATAAAATCAAATTTTTCATTATACATGTACATTTTTTTGACCTAGACAAGTAAATTCAAGTTTTAAAAAAATCTAAAATTAATAACAATCTGGCACCTTGCTCCCTGCCACATGGTATGGTATATGCTGACTGTAAGGTAATAAATTAAATTAAAATTAAATCGGGCTTTGAAATTACCTTGTCAGTCCTTTATAACAGAGATACTTTAAAAAATCCAACACATGTAGGGCCTAGCACGATACAATTGCAAGGCCCTATTAAAAGCTATTAAAATATTATATAATTTATATATATAACTATAAAATTTCTATTAAAAGTAGTCGTGCTTTTATATGCAACTTGAATCTGAAATTGTAAGCTCTCGCAAAATGAGTGTCAGATTAATAACTCTATACTCTGGTCAAAAATTGCATAGAAAACAATAGGAAAATTCTATGGTTTTCTATTTTTAGTCTATTGATTTCTAATGAAATTTGGCCCATCGGTTTCTATTATTGGCAATAGGATCATAGAAGTATTCCATTATTTTCTATTGGTTATATTCTTTATAACAAAAAATTCCTTGCGGATTTGCACACCCTCTCTTGATATCGTTTTTCCCAATCCGCCTTCGGTCCTGGCCTTTCTATTATTAATTTCTATCGTTTGCAATTTTTTGAATTTTTCCATTTCTTTGAAATTCTGTTTATTACTTGATTAAACTTGGTAAGGGATTATTTAAATCATATTGCTTTTGGAATAATTGTCCCGACGCTGTTTCCTCGCTTCTCTGTGCCAAAAAAATAATTTATTTGAATTGTTTACTGTTACAAAGTTGTAGCTGATTGGTCAGATTTACGCCATTTTTCTTCTTGTTCACAAGTACACCTGTCACCTAGGTGAAATTTAAAAAAAAAACTTTTTATAACTTTTTATAGCAAATTATAATTAAGACAGCGAAACACTGATAAACTTTGATGCAGCTTCTTCAGATAATGAAATATTTTATATGATTATTGTCTACTCATATTGATAACTTTTGAGATTAGCAAATGCTAATTGTTATAACAAGAGTGTAAATGAATGATAGCCGAAATTCACGTTCACAAAACAACTAAAATTGTAACTACCTGATTGCCAAAATCATCTTTAATAACATTATGGAAAACAAGTAATTTACATGTACATTACATGCCCCAAGAAGAAAATTTCACGAAAAAAAAATTAAATGATAATAATTACATTATTCCTGTACACGTTATATATAATTTTATTACATGTGTATATTTTATTGCTTGTGGCATCTTCGATGAAAATTAAAAATACAAAAAGCGTCTATGCTATTCATATCTCTTGCATTTTATATTCTGTAAAAAAATTATAAAGATTCAAAATCTTTTAGGTAGATTAATTATTTTCCGTTGTTATGCAAAATTTGAATTTTTGGTTTAAGGGGGATCTGAACTGCATGTTTTGCTATGGGGAAATTTTAAAACCTACTTTTAAAAAAAACTACTTGTTTTTATAATACAAAAATAAAAATTGATAAAAATGCAGTATTTTTGTAGCTACTACATGATCAAAATTTCATAATTT
>JAQGCC010002712.1:0-17466 GCA_034698905.1 Xestoiulus laeticollis | reverse complement strand
AAGAAAGTTCTTTTTTAATTAGAACCTACAAATGAGAAGGAAAACTACTACGACTTTAAAAGTGTAAGCAATTTTCGAAAGACGTCGTTTGTAAGTCCCTAATGATCATAGCAAAATACACTTAAGCAAACAGCATGTCGCCCTGTTAACTTAGGGTAAAACAGTGTAGAGCATGGAGCATGGCCAGGGCTTTGAAATGAAGCGTTTCGATTGGTTTCCCGATGGAGGGAATTTCCGATTGCCATTGGGCAATCGGAAATTCCCTCCATCATTTCAAGGCCATGCCATTCTCCATGCTCCATGCTATTCCATGCTCTACGCTGATTTTACCCTAAGGCATATTATCGTACTATCGAATTTCCAGTGGTCAGAGAAAATTGATATAAAAATTGAAAAAGTATAGCCTATTAATTTTATACAGATATGATAAGAAAAATCACTTTTGTGAAACCAAGATGAAATTGAAAGTATCCGCGTGTTGTCATTTGCAGAACGTCATAACTTAAAACCGCATTTAGTGACAATTAAGAAACCATTAGGCATATAGACTGCAAATCAAAACATCTTAAATTTAAGTGTCCACGAAATAAGATGCAAAGATGCATCTTAATCTCACCACTTTTTAAACTTAAAATTGCTTGCATTTTGTAATATAAGACGGGCAGTAAACAAAAGAAATGCAGAATATATGCATCTTAATTTAAGTCGAATTTCTTAAGATGCATCATAACATCTTATTAAGTGGACAGTTTTTAAAATGTTTTCATTTGCAGTGTATTATCGTACTGTTGAGTTTTCAGCGGTCAGGATGGTCAGGAAAAATTGATATAAAAATTTAAAAAGTATGACCTATTAATTTGATTCAGGTGTGATATGGAAAAATACTTTTGTGAAACCAAGATGAAATTGAAAGTCACCGATAGTTGTCATTTGCAGAACGTCACAATTTAAAACCGCATCTAGTGACAAGGAATATTAGGAATAATGTTAAGTTTTCAGTGGTCAGAATGGTCATGGAAAACTGATATAAAAATTGGAAAAAGTCGAGAATGTGGAAAACTTCATTTGTGTGGAAATAAGCCCGCATTAGTTTCCATGTATGAAATTCACGGTTGCCATTGTCCTCCCGATTAGGTATCGAGAAGAAAGACGTCGCGAGGAATCTTACCGAGAGGACAGAGACGAACCACGGGACAGAAGGGACTCCAGCGGCGACCGAACAGCTGATACTGTGATAGAAAGGCGGGCCAGGGAGTCGTCTCCCAGCGGCCGGCAGCGGGACTTTGAGGGCGGTGGTGACAGTGTTGTGAGGCACGGTCGTCACGCGGACGAACGTCAGCCCCGACCGCGTCTTCCAAGTACTAGCAACAAGGAGCGTGGCGGAAACGTCCTCGGCAATAGCGGCAGTCTGAGCAGTGGCGCGAGTGGTTCAGTGCACACTAAGCGGGCGGAGGACAAGAAGAGTGGGAATAGCAGTGCCAGCAATCGCGAGCAGGATGTGTCCCATTCGAGCGGGAGGAATATTAGCAGCGGTGGTGGTGGTGGTGGTGCCAGATCCGGATCCGGCCATCGCGACCTGGATCCGGTGGAGCACTTGCGGAAAAACCACCTGGATCCCAGTTCGGCCAATAGCCGGTCGCGGGGTGGACGAAAGAAGATGGATGCTGTGATGAGGAACGACTCGCTCAGTTCCGACCAGTCGGAGAGCATTCGTCCTCCTCCACCCAAACCGCACAAGCACAAGAGGGGTAAGAAGCAGAGGCAGAGGTCCCTGAGCAGTTCGGACGACGAAATCAGATCGACGCCCGAATGCACCAGCTGTGATGATCAAGAAATCGAAAGCGAAAGTGTCAGCGAAAAAGGTAAGGCAATAAGACGACTTCCCATTTGTCATTGTCTCGGCTTGGGCATTTACGCTATAGGTTTTTTTTTTTATTAAAATGTTATATTTCTCTCTGGATCAAATAAGTCAAGTTCCCTAATGCATTAGCAATAGTTTACTGGTGTTTTGTAACTGCCAACTCTGGTCTTTGGCCTTGCTAACCAAACGCTGCAGCGTTGCCTTTCATATATCGATGTGGGAGAAAAGCTCATAGGGAGGACTCCACTGGGAAACTGCGTGGTGACAGGTGGTCGTGACAAAGAGGTATTATACCGACAGAAATCCGAATTCTGGCGCTGTCTGGATGCATGGCGGCTCTTGATTCAGTTCAATGCTGGTTCGTAAACCATCCTTTTTGAAATCTTTCAACGGCCATACCGAATACAAAATCCAGCTATGCGATTTGAGTTAACTCTCCAAATGTTTCAAGGGAGTCAGTCGGCTGCACCGACAGTTGTCCTCAACGTGTCAAGAAGTTCCAGTTAAACTGCATTTAAAATGAATAGTCATTTCGAACCGTGAATATAGTAAATAATCGAATAAACCCCCGGGAATTTATTTAAAAGTAAGGAACATTGACCAGACAAAAGTATCTACAGTATACAGGTACATGTATTTGACTTGTCTAACAAAATTGGTACAGTATAATATATGACGAATCAGTGGGACTGTACTTGCATGTTATTACACTAGAATTGTAATACATCATTGAATTAGAATTGTAATAGAACTGATAGAAAAATGCGTTTTTAAACAATTACAGTTACTAGGCCTATACATGTATAGTAGTTCTACTGTCTGTGTAAAACAGGCCAAGAAATGTTAGGGAAATTAAATAGACCCGAAATAGTCAAGGGCAATTGATTTATTTAGAAAAGTGAGGGAAATTCAACATATTACATGTAATCTTATACTTGCTTTCACATAACCAGCTATTAATAATCTCAAACCCCAAGAGATGATATCCAAAGAAATATTGATTTCTCCTTTTAATTCATTTTAACATCATTTAATTCATAATTTAATCAAATAAAAATTGACGTCTGTTTTTACAAGTTTTTTAACTGAAACATGTTTTGTCTAGTCGTGCAACTAAGCAATAGAACGAATATACGCTAACCTTCCAATTAAATTGCCATGAATTTTATAATTAAGATAAATGATGTATATGTCATGGAAATGTTTTAAGCAGGTTGTGTCATTTCAAGTTTTGCAATTGCTGCACATTCATTGTATTCGATAGCAGTGTCTTTGTTCAACATGAAAATATGTTAAGTTAATTAATTGTTAGCCATATTGTCATATTTTTGGATATTTAAGTTGCCAGGATGGTCATAGATAGCCAGGGTAGTCGAAAATATAAGTTGAGTGGGAACCCAGTAAAAGTATGTTAGCTAGAGCAACAACAGTATTTCGTTCTATAGAAATTTTACATTCCATGTATATGTAACGTTGAACAAAATTTTAAAACTGTATCCTCGTATAACGTGCCCATTCTATTTGCAGTAGGCCTACAGATAATCGGACCAATAGCCTACATGAAATCTTACAGTGTAAATGTTTAATAATGCAAGTGCTTAAGTTAAATTGTTGCTAACTTATATAGTAAAAAAAGTTTTTTCCAGATGCATGTAGGTAGACGAATAGATGAAACAGGAATTAAAAAATGACCGGCAAAAGCATGCTAAAATGTGCGTGCAAAGGCTTGCTATATAGTTACTATCATAATACGTCCGGATGTTATATAACAATATATATTTTTCGGTCGATCTTAAAACAATCTCTCAGATTATATTTAGGTAGATGGACTTTTTTCTGGAGGAGCAATGTAATGGCACCTATATATTAGGCTAAACGCCATGGAATTTCACAGAAAGGAAAATTATACCCAATTATCCTTATGCCCTAAACGCTCATTTTAACTGATGAGGTGCCCACGACTACGCCATCTTAGAAGCATGCTAACTATGCAATACGGGCGTGCCTTATGGTTTTGTGCTTTGAAAGCTCAGAAAATGCAGGGCTGGGATATAAATGACTACTTTGTAGGTCCATCCGTTCTGGATGTTGGCCAATTGCCACTATTAAATATTGTAGCGCCCTTGATATGCCAAATGATATAATCATGGGTCTCCAGTGAAACAATCGAGCAGTTCGAAATACAACAGTAATTTTTTTCACCACGGTTTATAGAAGGCAATTGTCGCTCAGTCCTCTTGTTTTCACCTAATCAAGGGACACACATGTATATTTATGTTCTCAGTAGGTGGCAGGCGCCAAGCTGAGGTAATCTTTATGCAATATTAACACCAATAGGCTACCATTCAAAAGATCATTACACAGAAAATGATTAAAATCATAACTTTAAGAGCAACAATCTTTCACAAATTCGACAATATACACAGTAGAATAATAGAAGTTGAGTTAACTTAATTCATTACTTTATTTTTTACCTGAATAATTCAGGAAAAAGTAAGAATTCGAATAAACTAATTTGCAATGTATGCATTCCCAAATTATACGTATGCAGGCACCCTGCCAAATTCTCCAACACGAGATAAAAGTAATCACGAAATGGCTAACGACTTTAAATTATTTAAGTGAAATATTTTTGTGACTACATGTATAAAAATAAAATTATCGATAAAAGATTACACAACTTCAATTTATCTGGTTTTCATTTGCCTTCAATTAATTGGTATAACTGAAGCTATAGGATATTGTTACTATAATACACATTTGATTTTTGTCATCAGTTTTGCTTCATGTATTATTTATTAGGTTTAGACATCGTAAATACAATATAGCAAGCAATATGTGGCACGCCAATTCAGGAAAAAAAACAGTGAAATTGAATTTATTTTTTTGTTAAAACGACAATGCACTTCTAAATATTAATACTAAATGATTGATATAATGAATAGCGTCTAATTTGGTGACAACCGAATAATAGTGTTAGGAAGAAACGCAGGTCAAGGATTTGAAATGCGAGTGCCGAATAAATAAACCATTTTGTTACGAGTATATTTCCATATTTTGTTTTAATATGCAGTATCAATCATTTCATTTATGAAAGGCAATGGTGCTTTAATTCACCTCCCACTGGATGATTACTAAACATCATCAATTTGTGCATGCATATATCAATTGTAAACACTGTCACCAGCCCCTATAGCTCTTCAAGTCTTGCATACCACCAGTCACCATTTCAGTAAAAAAAATCATACATGTATTTGGAAAAGATGGATCACTATGATCATACGTAATGTTGATCCGTTTTATATTTTAAAAATAAATGTCAGAAGAAGCATACGAGCGTACATGTAGGCCTATATACCATGAAAACTATCAATAATTAGCCACAATATCCAAGATTTTAAAAACATAAGTGTGAATAAAACAAGCTTGCTTGATATTACCATCTGGAGCAAGCCCTATCCTTGCAATGTTAAATTTCAAAGGCCACTTTCTCTATAACTTATATAAATAAATTAAAAGAAAAAAAATGTTAAATATTCATCACGTATTGACGTATCAAGCTGGCTATTTCATTTCGTCAAATTCAACAGCATAAACTCATAATTGCATATAGTTTAAATAGGGATTTCTTTGATGGGACACTACCCCTAACGGCCAAATGATGCTTCTACAATCTCTAAAAAAACACAAAACAACTTGAGGAAATACATTTTTTTTTTAAAAATGACCAGCTGGATGCTGCAAAACATGATGAACATGAAGCAATTTTTTTCATTCATTTATTTGTAAAAATTATATAGAAAATGGCTTTTGAAAATGACATGTATGCTCCAGGTGGTAATGCGCCTTAACGTAAGCCTCTCTACAATAAAAATAATCAGCATTTCTTATTTCGATCCAGAAATAACAACTATAGAGCATACAATAAAACGACTTTGCACGATAGTTTTATTCCAAATCTGCTATGAATCGTTAATTTCTGTTTAATTTCATATTTAATTTTTCAGAGTAATTTCACATGAAAATCTTCTTAAGGCTATCCTGCACAGAATTAATCATGCTAAAAAGCAATGTTCATACATTATGAATTTTAGAGAAAAAAATCTCAAAATTGGCAATGATGGAGTTTGAGAAAATAGGATATGATATATGTTGCACCACAGCTCTGAAATGAGTGCAATATCACAACATCCATGACCAGGGCTGCAAGTATATATGTTAGCTAATCTGACAGTATAAACTGAAACAAGCAAACAATAACGACGACCGGTATATCTGAAAATCTTCTCTAAGGTGCTTAGGATGAGTACTCTGATTAAGAGACCTGAAGATGCAAGCGAGGCCCCAGAGATGGCGCACTGGGTGCTCTTTGGCGTATTTCAAAAACCCCTACACATCAGAAGAAAAAAGGCAAAATCGATTGGAGCTCACACGTGAATTGGGGGCGCATTGCACTCTGTGAGCTCAATGGAGTCCTATCTTTATTTCCTCCCACATGTGCCTCGTTTTCCCGCCCAGTCCGCCTCCCCCCCTTAACTTTGTATTGTGTGATCTATCTGTTTTATTAATGTCGTATACATTACACTGCGTTTTTAGATTCCTTATAGAAATGAAATTCTCGCACTGAGAATGCTGGTGGCGAGAGTTTCACTCCTATACTATTTGTGTAATCGTTGAAATTAACGTGAATTTATTTTCTAGGAGAATTGGAAATTCTGGGTGAAAAGTGGAAAAAAGAAGATATTTTAAATGAAAAAATCAAAAAGTTTTTAGCGGTGAGCAAACCAGCACATATAGGAAGATGTTCGTTTTTCCTTAACGCAATCATGCATCCACACTCAACTACATGACATTGCCAATATGGAAATACGTACTGTGTAGAAAATGGCATGAATTTAAAAGGATTGTGGCTATCCATTAAAACGTTCCCCCCAATCATGGCCAACACGGATGCGGATGAATCTAAGAAAAAATGAAATTATGACTGAATTTATTGGAAATATTAGAAAAGGCATGGAAAAGTCTTATTTAGGTCTCATTTCTTATAGAAAAAAAATTGACACTGTCTACTGCCTGCAAAAAAAAATGCATTAAAATGAGTGCATTAACGTTAATTGCAGTCAGAATATTTCATTCGATATCGCAATCCGGCGGCTAAACTCAATTTAAATTGCATTAAATTTGAAACGGGGGATCATTTCCATCATCCTTTTATTATTCATAAATTTATCATCTTCACCTAAAGCGCATTTTTTTCCTAATAAATGTATTGCCTTTTTGTATGGTGGTCGGTATATAGCTCGCTGCTCATCTTCGCCTTGACTTCTATTTTGTGCATCTCAAATTTATGAAGTTATTTTCTTTATTTTTTTATCCCTGCTCTATTACTATATTGTAGGGGAACTAGAAAACTACACAAATGGTGATGGACACGACCAACTAAGGCGAGTTAGGGCGGACGAACGATTTTATCATAGAGACTATAGAGAAGGAAACAAAAAGGCTAGACTGCCTCCCCATCCGAATCCTAACCAAATGTACGAAAATGTCCAAAGAAAAACGGTACGGTTTCGATGGGCCGAATACTGGCGAGAGGCAAACGATTCGTGGGACCCTGCCTGCCACGATCGACATTGGCCTCACGAACAGCAAAGTAAAGATTCGGGGATCGATACCAGTAGCAGTGCTACCCTCAGTGAGGAAAATAATAGGCATAATTATCACCAGGTATATACATACTTCCATTAAATATAAATATATCTAGCCAAAACAATTGCACCCCAGCACATATGGATAGGCTTATTATGCTAATATGCTAATAACCATTATGCCTTTAGACCATTATGCTTTAGAAATTCTAATCATATAGCAATGCAGTATTCCAAAGTTGTTCTTTTAAAGTAAATCTTCCACGGGCAAAAGTATTGATTTTGTGGTCCATATTGATCAGGTTATTACTATTTAGGATGTCTATAAAATATAACTTATTGCAATCAAAGTACATCTACAAAGCTGTTATGCATGGCTTGCTTTGTAAATTGATGCATCACGAATTGTCAGTTCATTCACCAATAGGGTTATTTAAAAGCACCTCGGTTATTCTATAATAATTAGCTTTGCACTAACGTTTTACGAGATTGAGTTATTAAATTAAAAGGCCAGCTTATTATACCCAGCCGTTTTGTTCATTATTTTGCACTGGTTTTATTATATTAAAATTGGAGTCCTTTGCTAAGTTATATAGCATAATATATTTTGTGTAGTACATATGTAGTTTGCTGTTGTCGACACGAGATTTACTTTTCACAAAAAAAAGCATAATCAATAACAATAATTAAACTTTTTAAGTTAATTTTGAGAACAATTGGTGAGGTGCTCCTTTAAGCTCTTTTAAACCCCTTCCTTATTCACACGAAAAATGCAACATGTCAAAACAATAAAAAATGCACGAAGAGCATAAAAAATTGGAAATAACAGAAGTGGATGAAAAATCTATAAATGGATATTTAAATCATGTCACCATGGTTTGCGCTTCAGATGAACAATTATAAGTAAAAGCATAAAAAAACCTACAGAAACAATTTCAATAACGTCATTCAAACCATGACATGAACAGCTTTTACGTATTAATAAACTTATTCAATTTAAATTATTGTGATCACAAAACAATACATATTTCGTAAAGTAAATATAATTACTGCTTAACACTCAAATCAAATTCTAGGTATGATCATTTTTTTCAATTCAGTATCCACTGCTCCAATAATAGCATATGGTGATGATGATGATGATGATGATGATTATAATCATAATGATAAGCAATATACGTAACACGTACTATAGCCCACTGCACAGAGAAATTGAGATAATACAAAATACCCTGCAAATCGTGGATTGAAGCACACCTAGCATGGAACCAAGGATTTTTTTCGATATCAAGAATTGGATGGAATTGCAGCAAAATTCACTTTTGGATCCTTATAAGATAGCTTTAGTAGTGAACTTCTAGCAAATACCTGATGGAAATCTTAATAATTAAAAGTCTACCAGATTTGTAGTTTACTAGTTCCCTGTTTATATATTTTGATATGCACACGTATGATTTCATCTTTAAGCGAGGACGATTCTTTCTCTCTTTGATATAGTAGATTGGTTGATAAACTATATGGCAAAACTTTCAGTTGGGACTGTTTTCGCATAGTCTAGATTCATCGATCTGAAGAAATTGTTATTCCTGGACGAAATGCAACGATGAATTAGGGTCACAGGTTCAGCACCTCAAAGTGGCGTATGAGCATCCAAAATGGCCGCTTTTGGAATAAAAGGAAGAGTCATCTTGGAAAAGCAGTGCTAAGGCCGGAATTCATAGTCGTCGAATAAGCACTACTTGTGTGTTAAAAGTATACAAATAAGTACTACTTATACGACTATATGAATTCCGGCCTAAGACCCGGCTACTGTCAGTAGGTGCCACGAATTAGGTTAATTCTGTGAATACTTCCTTATTTCAGGCATTTGAGGTATTTTCAGGCACTCTCCACACAAAATTTGAAAAACGCCAGAGGACAGTATCCTGAAAATTTTCACTTTTATGTTTTTGGCATACTAATAATGCATATATAGTTACGTTTGTGTAACTCATTTGGGTTTCGGCCCCCGAAATATATGAACATGTAATGGATATATGCAGATGTCCGGTTGATCCATGGCCAAAATAATCGTGTTCATAATTAAATTCGGAAAAAGAGAGAAAGAAATGTCGTCGTCCATCATCAATAAAAGCATGGTTAATAGCTTGCATTTTTGCATAAGCATTTTTATGGTTGTTTTTCCATATTTGATTGGCTTTATATACTGACGGTGCATGTAACCTAATGCACGCAATATGTCGTGCATTCTTTTCCCACGAAACCCTTATTATCAAGCACCCAATTTTTGTTATTTGTTAAATTTTAACATTTTGAAAATGCACGCTAAATAAATGCAATTATAAGTTTCCACCCATACTTATAACTGAAGGCATGCATTGATGCTTTAGCACACAATCTTGTTCTGCTCAATTCATCATCGGAAATAGGCATAAATTAATACATTATACGGTGTTTAACATAAATACGATGTTTTCATTTAACGCTCGTTTTACACCTTTCACTTTCAAGTACATGTATATAGTGTAAATTATTGCATTAATTTAAACTTATCCCATCATTGTACAAAACACAATAACGGACAAAGCAAAATGCTGTTATGAGTAGCTGCAGAAGATTAACTTTTTGTTGCCATGTGTACAATTTCAGTTCCCACTTTTTATTAATATTCCCATTGCAATCTAACTAATAGGTCGACAGAGACCTTGTCTGGCATAACCGAACATAAGCAGTTAATATTTAATGCTCCTTGTTATAGTTTTTAAACAAGTGGCCAGACATAAAATTGTATAATACCCATTGATGCGCCACATTTCAACAATTATACATCAGTCAAAGTTGTTGGAAAAATGTCGCATTATTTACTAAGCAATTAATATATTAGTTGTACCAAGGATGCATGGATAAATACCAATTCCTCGTTTAAAAAAATGCCCTTATCCTAACCTTCGTTCAAATAAATCTGTCTTGAATTAAAATAGCGCAATCATTGCAAAATGTTTTCATCCTTGATGCATCCTTCTGCAACGTAATGGCAAGTGGGAATATTAAATCCAATAGACTGCAGCGTCATCGCCTAGTTATTCTGGAATGGTCTAAACAAAAATGAGCACTACAGCACGCATCCTTTAGAAATGCTGAATTAAAATGAGCATACTGTGGGTCATAAGTAGTACGCAAAAAAGTGCTTCTTGTATACTACTGTCATAAAAACGACTTCTTTATGAAATTTTTGGACTCGTAATTCTTGAATTTTATTCCAAGCAATGTTTCTAAAATGTACACATGGCAGCAAGCCATTGCTTAGCGCAGTTGTAAATTTAATAACAATAATAACCCCCTTTTGAAATGCTCGGTTGCCACTATTCTAATTTCAATTTGTGAATTGCATTTTAGCATCCCGTATCATGGACACCTAGTCCAGATGGAACTCGCATGATTGGCCATATGATACTGAAGAAGTCGACCAAAGAAGATGTTGGAAGCTCTTCCAGTGCGGCAATTCTGGGGCTGAAAGTGGTCGGGGGCAGATATTTGGAGTCGGGACGACTAGGTGCTGTGGTCGAAAAAGTGAAAAAGGGAAGCATAGCAGACACCGTGGGTCACCTAAGGCCAGGGGACGAAGTACTGGAATGGAACGGAAGAAATTTACAAGGGAAAACCTTCGAAGAAGTTTACGATATTATCGCAGAATCAAAGCAAGAACATCAAGTGGAATTAGTCGTTTCGCGATTACTAAGGTAGAATTTATTGATGGAACTACGCGTCTTAACACTTTGAAAGAGGCTTTTGCCATGTTAGCAAATGAATTTACTGCTATTGCTAATTTTCTGTCAATGTACTAAGAGAAACAAATCCATTTTTTGTAACTAATAGTGATATCAAGGATCAAATGACTTGTCGACCTCCACCATCCAGGTCGAATCCAGGTCCATTGCACGGTAATTTATTTTTTTCTTACATCTAAACGAGTTAGACCAGTTTAGCTCCACCCACGACCAAACAACATACATTGTAGTTTGGTTGATATGATAAAGCATTAATTAGTAATGATCAGGTTATAAAAATGAACTGCCAATGTATTCGATTTACTTTATATAATCCAAATGTATCTGTCTATGTATAAATCTTTTATCTTGCTATAGTCACTGAAATCCTGCAGCTGATGCAGTACATTTTTAAAACTGTATTAATTGCGTTTTATTAGGTCCTTTAAACTTAATTGGACCCGAATTTCAGCCATAACCTTCTTTAGATGCATTAATAATTAGCACAATAAAGAGATTTAATGAGATCGAATATGGTCGTCTATAAGCTCGTTTTCCACAATTATTCCTAATGTCTTAAATTAATTACTGTATTAATTTTTTTAATGTTTTTTTAACTCATTAATTTCAGGTCCAGGTTATGGTCCGAAAAAACATGGTGCCCAAAATCACCGTCCTTGCGTGATGGTCACATCTCCAGGATCCCCAGAAATTATGAGGTCAAGGTGCCAAATTAGCGGCCGAATACAAGTAGGTTTCCTTTTGGTACAAAAATATCTAACCTTTAAAATGTTAGACCCACTAATAAATTTCTGATTACTTCTCCAGGTTAAATTATGGTTCGACAACCAGTTATCTCAATTAATAGTCACTGTGGTATGCGCAGCGGAATTGCCTCCTAGAATTTCAACGCATCAAGCCAGGAATCCCTATGTTAAATTAGTATTATTACCCGACAGAAGGTATTTTTCATAATTGAAAACATATACCACCAGTTCGTATCAAATGAAGAAATGCATTAATTCAAACAAATCTGCATCTATTTTCAGTGAAAAAAGCAAACGGCGCACAAAAACGGTAGTAAACACAAACGAGCCGAGGTGGAATCAAACTTTTGTATATTCTCCACTAAGAAGGGCAGATATTAAATGCAGAATTTTAGAAATTAGTGTATGGGATTATGATCGAGCAGGAGTGAACGATTTCTTGGGCGAGGTAAGCAATTCTGTTATTGCTGATCCTTTGAGATGTGGCAGCATAGGATATTCACAATGCAAAGTGTAATATACTTTTTGCATAATTTTAGGTAATAATTGAATTAGCATCAGCGCCTCTTGACGATGAACCAGAATGGTATTTCCTGAGTGCTCATAACGAAAGTTTATCGTCAAACATGGTATGTCAAACTATTTTGTTTTCCACTGAACTGAGTTGTGTTATATCCTTTGAGATGGATCCTTCAATAGGGCGTCATATATTGGAGGATCCGCTGCCATATATCAAGAGCCAGATTAATTACCCTGCATGCTACTTCTCCATTATACTACACTGCCACACCTCTATACGCCTCTGCTGATTTCTTGTTTCAATGACCAAGATCTGGCTAGCAAACATTTTGCTGAACAATCAGCAGTGATTTGCTATTAAGGCTTGCTCCTCACAATCATTACTGTTTTTTAAATGCATGAACCTCCAATCTAACATCATACTTTTTCATACGCCAAACACTGGATAAACCAGCTCTGACATCTAAGAGCCGGCTGCACCATGCAACTAAGGTGAAAATCAAAGGTTTGCTAACTTCGGGTTAAAATATATAACTCCAGGTTAGCTGAATGTGTTGCACAAATTAACACTTGATAAAATAACCCAGGGTTATTGTACCCATGTTTAGGACCGGTTGCACAAACAAAGGTTAAGAGTAACCTAGGGTTAAGAAGGGTAGAGAAAGGTTAACCAAGCGAGTAGGCATGGTTAACCTCAGGTTAATATTTTAGAATAAAATAGAGGCCATTTTCTATTCAAGGATTAATTGGTGCAACACATACAGCTAACCTGGAGGTTAACCTGGAGTTATATTTTAACCCGAGGTTAGTAAACGTTAGATTTTCACCTTAGTTGGTGCAACCGGCCCTAAAGTTTGCTAACTTCGGGTTAAAATATAACTCAAGGTTAGCTGTATGATTTGCACCAATTGATACAATAACACAGGGTTATGGAACCCATGTTTAAGCTTTTCCTTTCTCTCCGTTTTTTCCCTAACCAATGCTTGTACAATGCAAAGGCGGGTTAACCTAGTGTTATACAGCAGGTTAACCCTTGGTTATTCTTAAACGCTATTTGTGCAACCGGCCCTTAGCAACTCATAAGCCCACAGTCCAATTAGATACGCCATCTTACTCTTCAACTCGAGAGATTAATGCCTCACTATCCCATCTCTATCTGCAAAGCTTCCACTGACATAAACCTGTTGGCATGTACATGTAGATGATAGATGCCACTATAGCATATAACCGTATTCGCAGCAGTAGCAAACACTCAAAACATGTACATAATACATTACATGTGCTTAAATTCAATTCAACCCAATATCCTACAGTCAGCACACAAATGCCATGTAGTGGGAAGTGGCACCAGGGAATGGAATCCTTCTTGCCTCATTAGCTGGAAAATACTGTTTTAACAGCATAAGATACGAACACGATGGACATTATTACATCCGCACGGTCAAATTTTCCAATCCGTTGCATTTTTCAGAGGATCCAGTCCCGGAACATGTACATGGATACCGAGGCGGCCAGCAGCGTGACCTCGACGGATCACTTGTCGCCGCCGAGCACCATTTCCCGGTTGAGCGACAGCGACATGTCCGAATTTGATTTCGAGGACGGTAATCCGGGCACCAGAAGCGAACGGAGGCACGGCGGTGCCGACCACGCCTCTCTTAGTTCTTTAGGTAGCTCTTGCAGTCCACCGTTCCTGTTGGACGACGACCCTCTCCTGGACAGGCGGGTTCCACGAGACGTGTCCCCCCATCGCAGGGGAAGGCTTCCAACCGTGGTGCGAAGGGAGGACGTTGGCAACCCTTCGTATCATCACCGGGCTCCCAGAAAGGACATGGTGGAATTGAGAATGCCTGTGGCAGAGCAGGCGCCCCACGCGATGGCCCGACCCAGATCGCGATCTGCAGCTCCCTCTGATGTGCCTTCCATTCATAGCCACCGGTCACGCTCCAAGTCTCCGAGGAGAGGGACGTCCGAGACTTCTTCGCGCTCCTTATCACCTCCCGAAACAAGGTAAGTCCAACGTCCTGCAAGAACGCATGCGCCCTCTAAAGTCGAAAGACGGCATTGTCATTCTCGAGTTCTTGCTTTCTTTAAGGCCTAGGTCCCCTGCCTCATCACATTCAACATCCGGAATGCGATCTTTAGTCAGGTCAGCCAATAATACTCCAACAGGAACACCTTCTCCTCGCAAGAGACAACTTCCACAGGTGCCCTCCTACTTTAGAAGAGATCCTTACCATCATGCTGGAATGCCGGCCCATTCTTACAGGGCTCTTGCTGGCTCAAGAGGTAATTAGCATCTACCATAACATGCCACTATTTCGAAGGGTAGACATGTAGCAGTAAGCTTTTTTTGGAGTTCAAACTTTAATTCATGTCTTGGATCTTTGAAAGTTATTGGTCGTACGTTACTTATTACAGCTGCCAAATAGAATCTATAAGGTTATGTTTGGATTCAAACTTTTATTTGAATGGCGTCAACATTTCAAATTTTCTTGCAAAATATATCCATTTAAATTCAAATTCGATACATCTGTTTTGTCAAACCGAGAAAGTACTTAAAAGGGTTGCATACCAGAATAAGCTTTTTTTTCTAAATTATTTTTTAATTAATTTTGGAAACTGATAGGAACAAATGAAATGTACAATGCATAAATATTCTATTTTTTTTTTAATTTTTTGTTTATGCAAATGTATATTTCATTTCATGGAAATATGTCCGTAAAGTTTACCAGACGTTCTACAATTATAAACTTTACAGACATTTCCATCAAATGGAATATACATTTACATAAACAAAAAAATTAAACAAATAATAGAATAGTTATGCTATGTCCTCGTACATTCCATTTGTTCCTAACAGTTTCCAAAATTAAATTAAAAAATAATTTAGAAAAAAATGCTTATTCTGGCATGTAACCCTCTTAAATTTAATTTTTGCGCCCTAATTCACATTGATTTCGCCAATATCCTTGCCGTCACATGTGACATTACGTCATCGCCACATTTGTAATGTTTACATACAATCCACTTTTGTAGCGGACTAGCGGTGCACGTAGGCTTTTTTATCAAGTCAAACGAGAAAATAACCGCACGTTCGTTCTTAACCCCCTGTTTATTAGAAAAGGCACCGACATATCACGGACATGTCCCTTCGGAAATCTGATTATAATTAATGTTTCTTACCCATCGGTGGGTTCGCCTTTAGCCAATTTATCAGCGCAAGAAAAGGCCCCTTTATGCAGCCAGCAGTAAGCATCGACGGCCGCTGTACAACCGCTAAATGCACGTATGTTTACAGGACTTGAGGCATTTTTAAGAAAAGGGATAAGTCCTTGTATTCCCATAGCGTTTGGCAAAAAACAGAACTTCAAACTGTCAAAAAATTAACTTTATCAACCAACACGCTCGTCAACTCTGAAGATGCACGTGGATTTCCCGCGTGTAATCTTTCCCGCCAAAGTCTACGGCGCTTCCCTCGCTTCGACGGTATTTGCATAACATTTAAACACGTGGATTGATGACCATCAGTTGAGTGAGCTGGTGTGAATGCTTATACAGTGTGCTTATAATAATGTATTCGTGTGTGCAAAGTGTGGAAAGTTTGCAGGTAAGGCATATTTTCTATATTCAGAGTTGAAAGCATGTATTTTTAGGTGAATGAGTTAATAATCGATTTATGAAGCAGTATACTAGTATATAGGCCTACTAGCTGTTATTATTTTTAAACAAAGAAATAAAATTTACTACTACTGTAACCGTGGTTTTCATGCACTCTCACTCTGTACCACACTTCTGGTACAATTAAATAACACTAGTATACTGTTCACTGATATAATAATGGTTTAAGCAGTTCTTAGGACTCCAATGAGTTTATCACTTCACAAAAACACAGATGCTAGACACTTGTTAAAAGCATGCATAGCACTTGGGAATTGACACATTAGGATGAGAATCTTATTGAGGGAGTTTTAGTTTACCACGTTGGACACCAGTTATAAGGCGGTACAAGGATTTTGGTCCATGTATGGACTTATGTAGTGAATGTGTGGGGAATGCAAGTTGGGCGCCAGTTATGAGTGGAATTCTCGTATAACAATGTGTTGAGAGTGCTGTTATCTCCCGTCTCCCTAAAGGGATCCTGGTGGATACCAGTAAGAAGAGCAGAAGACACAATCCCCTTGTGGTCGTGCCACAATCCAGTAGTGGGAGAATGTCTGTACAGTGGCAGACAACCCCAAGTCCCTATGGAAGCTAAACTAGGTGGATGCACACTCCCTAACCTTTCTTTGCTAACAAACTGAGCTAAGTCAAGCAGAGAGCATAACATGCGCACTTACCTCAATCTTCCAACGGGCCTCTGGTTCTCCAGGGATGTCCACCTTCTTTATTCCAGATGGTATATCAGGTGCTCGATCTTCTACAGTGGCTGCAATGAAAATTAGTAATCCCAAAACCCTAATTTCCCAAGCAATACTCCAAACATGGATTATCACAGTAAATAAAATTTTTATTACAAGTAAGCAATGATTGGAGTTTGGTGATACTCCAGGCCTAACACGGTGGAAGCTGAAACACAACAGGTTTACACTAATTTCACAAGAAATCTCACCTCAGCCTCTGGATAATCTCCTTCCAAACTCAAGCAATATTCAAAACAAGAAAATGCTTACATTTCAGGGAACACTGCACAAACATGCATCCTCCTGAAATGTTACCACACAGCAGCCCTGATCTCTGGCAGTGTCAGCCATCTTATAGCCCAAAAAAGGGTTAAGAGGAGGCTGACCCAACCAGGACCAATAACCCGAGGGTGAGAGGCAATCCAAGAAAGGTAGCAAAGGGTCAATGACCCAAACTGCCCTCTGATTCCTTGGAAGACTCTCCGCCCCCAAGATGGGCAC
>JAQGCC010002711.1:0-17467 GCA_034698905.1 Xestoiulus laeticollis | reverse complement strand
TAGGTAGTGTCACATGTTTTTTCGTTATATTTAAAGTTATAGTTATTTTTTAAATAAAAATTAAAGGTCATTCTCGATATAAAGACATTTATTTGGCATTTATTGCCTCTATAAGTTGTACTGAAGTATTAAGGATATATATTAAGGTTTTTAACCTTTGAATATTTTCTCATAATGCAGTTTTAATTTGTCTTAAAACATAGTCATTATACTTTTTAGCTAGTATGTCTTATGAAATTACTTTTACTTTTGGGTAAGATTATTACAGAATATAGGCTAAGCAAATCCCCCGCACCCAAAGTGAGTTGGGATGGGGGGAGGGAAGGGTCATGGTTCATCTTTATGGTTGACCCCTGCTTTATGATTGAGAAGTGGACCTGCATTGAGACTTGTAGAGTGAGTCTAATTAAGAACGAAGTTGATGATTAATTTTTTCCTGTTGTTTTACTGCTTTCCTCGACGCTAATCGATAAGGAAACACGTTTTAAATTGTTTTTTCCTTAACACAATAAATCATAAATGTTCACTGTAGTAGCTCACCTGGGTATCTCTGCCTAGTTAGGAAAATGGCAAATCCCAACCAATGAAGGCGGCGCTGGCATCGTCCTATTCCCCTGCAAATATAGGCCTTCAATGGCGTAAACTCGGCCGCGGTGCGTGCTTGTGTAAAATTCGCTCGTTTTTTCACTCATTTCTCACGTGAATTTCGCATTTTTTTTGCATTTTCGCGAACCGTTTTATAACCGTGGATATCGTCTCCAGTCTCTCGGCAATGGGTAAGTCGGCTCGTGCGGATATTTTGACTTTTTGTTGGCAGCGGCGTAGAAAATGTGGCATTCCCCTACATGCCAGAAAAAGAAGTTTGCGAGCGTTCGATTTTGCATCCATTTCGGTTTCAGTCCTCGTTTTTCAATTTTTCACTCGCAATGTCGTATATTTTGAATCTGTCGCCGTGTTATCTTTACCAGTAATCCGCGATTTAAAGAGGTTTAATCGCTGATAACCTAGTTTTGGATAATTGCCAGTTCAATGGGAGATGCGCCACACCGATGTCGTGATGGACGGATAGGAGTACAGGGTGGCGCGTGAATTGAGTTGCTTTTCTATTCTTTTTTTTAATATTTTATTTACAATGAAAAGTGGTCACTATGTAGAGGCGGTCAATTTACCATGTTTTACTGTAGTTCGTACTCGTCATTTATATACACAATAATGGGATCAGTTCAGATCTCATAGAAAAAAATAAAACATCACTTTGGGTATGGTTGAAAATGCATAAACAAATCTAAAGATGCAGGCGCATCTATCATGTAACTGTTATGATCATATATGGGAGCTTCCATAAACTTTATTTCTCCCCCTCCTTCACTCTTTCTAGTTTTTGTTTATTTTTAAATCCCACCCCCTCCAGTTCCACGTGGACCGGTGTTCTTGATCTAAATATGCTGCTTTTTTGTATTTTTCTGGTCTAAAACGACGTCGTTTTTTTTCTCGTTATCTGTAATATCTGTAATAGGGTTCTGTCGGACATAAAGTTTGAAGAAAGCCTGCACTAATTAAAAATGCAAGAAGCTCTTCAAAATATGTATGTACATGAAGCTAGCCTACATGAACATGGGTAATATGTTTAGGCCTACATGTATTGCACAAGGGAAGATTTCCCCAAGTCTAATTTAACCTAACTATTCCAAGCTTAGCCTAATCTAAATAAAGCAAACGTAAATCGGGCTTTTATTACTAAATATTTTGACTGCCCAAAATAATCCGGTCACTATGAAAATGTACTTTTAATAAGTTGTCAACACAATTTCTCTTCTTGTAAGATTTCCAAAGTTGGTAGAACACTAACTCAAGAACCAGCAAATTTGAGGGAGTTTTCCCTTATTAAACATGCAGAGAAAAAATGAGCCACAACAATTTGAGACCTTGTTTAGCATGCAGATGAGTTCCTGTTACACGTGGGAATACTAACATTGCATTCACATGTCATTGGAAACCGACATGCATGTACTCATTAGGGTCATTCCGTACTTTAATATGTAGATTGGTCTACATTTTTATGCAGTGTCTCCCATCCAACTTGCACTTTGTCCTTTATGCATTGTAGCTAACATGGTTTTGAAATGGTTGACTTTTGCTCAACCCCAAATTTCCACAGAACCTGCATGGGAAAAGAATTTTACTGTTTGGCTAAGTGGAAAAACGAGAAAATTTCAATATTGTTTCAAATTGCAATGGCAATGCGGAAACAATAGTCTGCATTGAGGAAAAATATTTCCATCAATTATTATTTATATTATAGGTTGGTTTTGATAGTTCTATGGGCTTATAAACTAGTAATAAAATATTTATGATCGCCTTAAGGGGATGATAAAGTGAAACTTCCCCATTTGGCAAGGTCACATTCGAAAAAAGCTCTTCAATGCTTCTGTAAAAATGTCTCGCAAAAAAGGATTCATACACTTGAAACTTTAGATAAGTTTAGAAGATTCCAATTGTTTGGAAAGTTTTTATTTGGTTTTGGTAGGAAGTGCTTTCTACACCTTGAAATTGTTAGCCAATAATTAAAACAAATTTGGATTGCAAGCATTCTGGAATCATTTTCATTGTTTTTTGAAGCTTGTAGGCTACATAATTATGAAATCACTGAGTTTGCTATTTTTATACCAGGTTGTTAGATGAAGTTTGCACCAAAGTACACGTGCATGGTGTGAATTTTGTCACTTTTGCTAATTTCCCAGAAGTGAGATGTTACTCTTTGGCATTGTCTTGTCAAGGTCGGAGATTATATACTGTAGCTAGCTGTTTAATAATTGGTCTGTTTGGGGCCCAATCCCCATCGTCTTTTTATAATTATCTGGATTGTTTGTCTTAAATTATGACGGCAATCACATGAGGGCCACGTATGAATCTATTAATACTTATTACTGTAGTAAATTCCCACATAAGAAATGGTCACAAACATGACGTAGTTTTCTGGTCATTTTTAAATAAACATGATTAATAAAAAAATTTTGTGGTCACATCATTTTTGGTGACGTTATTTGGATTGTTATTTTTCCGATGGCGTGAATTTCCGATTTCCCAATCAAAACGCTGATTTCAAGAATTCATTCCTATGCTTATTCTCCCATGCTCCACGCTGTTCTTACCCTTAGGTTAACAGCACCAGTCACCAGTGACACGGTCATTCAGTTATTACATTGTGCAGTTACTAAAGGCGGGTGACTTTAGCAAAAACACACTGCAATTTTCTACTATATTTTTTTTTTTGTTGAAGCAGCGTGGGAAAACTAGCATTTAAATAAAATTGAACGCGGATTCAGAGGTGGTCATCCTTGGAGCATTTTACAAACTGGTTGCCACGATGGACCTGGCCAAGAAAACCGTGCCAATCGTATTGCAGTTGGGCAGATCAACAGCTACGGGTGAAAAAATGTACTTTTTTTGCTTCTTTTTTTGCCAATGTGTGTTGGCATTTCTTTTATATCCAGGAAGCAGACTTGAAAGCGGCTACACTCGATTCTGAAGAGGATTTCGTGTCCCGTTGCATGTTCGAACAATGACTCCTTTACACTAGGAAAAAACATCAGCTGCAGACTAACCGGAGGAACTCTGGGTGTGGGCAGTGGCCCACGTATTTTCTCAGTTTTCAATCGATGAACTTGGCGTTGCTGGCACGTACACCTTGCCATGAAAAGTGCACTTTTTTTTTTAAAAAAAAATCACTACATTACATGTACCATGCGCACGTGGCAAGTAACGCTTGCTGTCAGGGAAAGAGGGTTGACATGGAATTGTCAGTAGACATGGAGTTGTCAAGATGAATTGGGAAGTCCAAGGTCAACTCCATGTCAAGACATGGATTGGTTAATGATATTGGGGGAACTTGTAATTGCCAAAGGGATTGGGTAGACATGGAGTTGACAAGGGATATTGGGAAGGCATGGCGTTGTCAAGGAAAGCTGGGAAGAGACATGGAATTGACTGCATCCCAATCGGCCTAGCTCGCTGCATTTGTTATTTCAGGTTTTTCCTACCGGGAATTGGATGCATTCCAAAGCATGTCACTGTTGTTATTGTTTACGCTTTTCTCTTCGTGCATAATCACTTTGGTTGAGTGCTCTCGGGGTAGTTCATTTGGCTGCATTTTTGGGGCGAGCTTGAACACTCATTTCATGTATTACGATGAATGGTGGTTATTAGGTGGTTCACTCGTGCACGGTGCTGAGGGGGGGTTGAGGTCGAGTATTTTTCACATTTTTTTGCCCTCCAATTCACTTGATAGCGTTTCTGCACTTACGGCATGACTGCTTTTGGAAAAGTATTCCTGGCGTAACGACTGTGCTCGGATAACGTGTTATGTCATATTTGGCATGACCCGCATTTTCTGTAAGCCTAGACTAGAGTTAATCGAGGTATATGTTGGTGAGTTTGTCCATTGGCATATTTAGTAACTCTATTATTAATTTGAAATGTTGTCTAAAATAAATTTGTTTAAAAGGTTTGTAGTTATTTACATCGTATAATATGAACAAGTCGCTTAATTTGTATTGCCTGCAATTAGGTTTTGATACGTTTGTTTGGCAAATGCTAGCCTACAAAACGTATGCAACTAAAATGCACAATTGAGTAACGCAATTCTGCAACTTTATTTCCAAATCGCATTGTTTGATATCAAATTATGTACAAATGGGTTGTTTATTTGTTGTGGACTGCTATCAAAAATGCTCGGTGCATTCAACTTGGTTGGTGTTAATAAAGTTCTTTTCCTAATTTGAACGGTTTTCAATGTCACTACCTTATGCTTATACATGGCTTTTGTGATCCAGATCTGAGAACTACAGTAGAACTTGTCTAAAACCATCCTGTGTAAAAGAATATCCTCTAAAATGTGCCATTCCCGACTTGGGACTTCTCAGTGTTCTAGAGATTGTGACTTGGCAGACATTGTTCTATGGTTCTCCTTATGCCACTATGTTCGTTCCTTTTCAGATGATCCTTTTTGTACCAACGCAGACTGTGCGGGCATAATCTGTCAAGTGTCGTGTGCGTTAAACCTTTACATGGCATTTTTTTTATCTTTTTCTGAGCCAATTATACTTTACTTGTGCATGTAGGCTACTAAAATGGTGCCCAATAACTAGTGAATCATATAGAATTGAAAAAAGGGAAGTTCCCTATTTTTCAGCTGTATAAGCATGCCTGTAGATAAACCTGCCTTAAAGCATATCTTGCTAAACAGCATATTTTTCCCTGGTCCCAAGAGTATGCTTTTAGACAGGTTGTACTTTTCGTTATTTGCGCAATGACTTCATAATGTTTTGGCACCTGAATATTGTGATAATAATTCGAGGAAATAACTTTTTTTTACAGGGATTAAGTCGTTCCCGTTCACAAAACGGTTGGTGAGGAGGGACCAATCCAAGGACGACCATGAAGAGCGCCCGGCCCCATACTAAGCCTCCTCAACCCTCTACCAGCGGTTCCTCCAGCTTCGGAGGGGCCGCAGCTTCTGCGACAGGGGCCAGGCCGAGAATCCCAAAAATCAACTCTCTGCCTTATACACCCCTTCGCAAAGCGTCAGCGACGAAGTAAGAAGCTGCTCGCTTGGCTTTTTTATTAATAAAAACTGTAGCACAGAATTACTCAATTTATTTGTTACAAATTCGTTTGAATCATTATCTTTTCCTGCAGAACTGATCCATCCAGGGTGACTGGTTCTTCCGTCAAAAGAAAACTGTCCACGGCCGTTAGCTCGCGGCCCAAGTCGTCGCTCTTAAGTGCTGTCACACCCAAGCGGGAAAAAACTGATCACGTGGTTGCAGCGCCATCCAAGAAGATTCAGCCCTCTCCACGTTCCAGGTAATCTAGTTCGTGGAAGGCAATTCGAATTCTCCCGCGTCTGGTTGCGCTCGTTTATTCATTAGCCAAAGATTTGTCGATTGCTGTTTTAGGAAATTGGGGACGACCGCCTTGCACAGGGCAGCAAGCAGCAGCAAGGAAAGCATGGACTCGTGCGGCAGCCGGGAAAGCCAGAAACCGCAATCATTTCCCTGCGACCGACCAACAGCGACGACTTCCGCCCTGGAGAAGGAAAAAAGGGCTCTCGAGCAGAGGGTCTCTGAACTGGTGCAGAACGCGGAAAGCAAGAAAACGGAAGTGCTCTCGCTAAAAATGGAAATCGGAAAGCTAAAGGAACTGCAGAAGTCCAGGAGCGAATCCGTGCTCTTGGAAATGGAGAGCCTGCAGGCGGAAAACCGGCTGCTCAAGGAGCGACTGGAAGAGCTGGGATGGTCTCCCGAACAAACTTCCTTGTCGGACAATCAGAAGGAGTTCCTTCTTCAGAAGAAGTGTAGCTCGGCGCCACCTTCCATCTCTGGGGCTCCACCGGTAAGTTGACGGTGTCCTCTGGAGCAAGTTTAATTTCATCCAATACCAAGTTTCAGGTATCCCAGCTGTCCTATATTTCCTATGAGTTCCTATATTTTTGATGTCCTATATTTCCTATATTGCCATTAACTTTTGTACTGGATTGTAATAATCAGGTTGACAAAAAATTTTATGTCCTAAAAATCATGAAAAATCCCAAAAAAGTCCTAAATATTCCTAAAAAGTCCTAAATACCCTCTGAATAATTGCGTAATTATTATAAAAAATTGTTTCAAAAGCTGAAGTTACATGTACATGTACTCCAGTTATTATGACAGCTTTATTCTTTGCAAAAAACAATGCACTAAAACCAAAATTAATTTTGTCCTTATTTTGGCATAATAAAATAAAATTCTATAGTATACATTTAATAAGTCACTTTTAACTTTTAAAAAGTCTTAAAATTTAATTTAAAAAAGTTGTAACAAGTCCTAATTCTTCAAAACGAAAAAGTCGTTGCCATCCTGTGCCATTCCTATATTATCGAAGAAAATGTCCTATCCCTAAAAGTGGCTGGGATACCTTTAGTTTTGTCTTTAATCTTATTGTTCCTTTTAATTTTTTGGCCGCAGATGCACCCTTTCCTTACTAACTCCAAAAATGACATGGAATCTGATAGTTGCGAGGCTTTGGTGATGGGCTACTCTGGCATGGAAAGAGCAATGTCCGATCGTGGCTCCCTCGAATGGGACAAGCAGAGCAGCAGCAGTATAAGCGAAATGTCGGTAGCCAACCTTCAAGATCGAATCATGCAGATGGAGGAGACGCATTACAGGTGAGTAGTGCAGCGTTTTACGAGTGCTCTACAGATTGAGCGTTTTTGGGATTCGTATGTTTGATGCACATTTTCAAACTAGCACGAGCGAAGAGCTGCAGGCCACGCTTCAAGAGCTGAGCGACTTGCAAGACCAGCTCTCCGAAGCGCAAAACGACAACGAGAGGCTGAGCGACGAAAAGGAGGTCCTGCTGGAATCTCTGTACAGCAAGGTGCAGCTGGTGGACGACTACCGCCTGCAGATCGATAATCTCAAGCAGTTGCTACTGCAACAGCAGCAGGACACGGGCGGGGTGGCTTCCTTGAGCACTTCTGAAAGGGAGCAAAAACTATGGGAGTTGCTACAGGTGAGCAATGTTAAAATAAGTGAAACCTGTGTATAGCGTACCCGCTTGGGAGCAAACCATGAGGTGTGCAATTTGGAGGGATGTGCTATATGGAGGTTCTGTAAAGTGATGACCATACACATGTACATGTAAATGCTATAAAATTGTACATTTAAAGAGTTCGATATTATTAATTGAGATTCACAAATAAATGTTGCATTTATGATTTTTAACATAAAACAACCTTTTCTAAATGTAAGCATGCATTCGCTTATGGCACTTGTGCTATTGTACGTATTTGGCATAACCCTTGACATTTACATGGGCCCAGCGACATTTTGGGATTTACCACTCCCAGTGGGTCGGGTTTTTCATTCGTGATTGCGTTGGCGAATGCTCTTCACCGGTAAATTAGTGTTTTCGTCCCAGGAAGCGAGTGGATACGCTAGGCGGGAACACGCTATATAAAGTTAAGTTTGTTATATAAAATCGATCTGTGCCGACCATAGGGGTGCGCAACTTCCTGATAGTACGCTATATGGAGGGCCGTTATATGCAGGTTTCACTATATTGATGGGCGGAGATCCAACATCACGGCGCTTTTTCCTATGCCCGAATTTTATTTTTCGTTTTAAAGAGCTCCCAGCATGAAGCCCGGTCACTACTCGAGAAGCATGCCGAGCTCAACGAAATGCTTCGCATGGCCAAGGAGGAGGTGGCGAGGACCCACAGGCGTTTTGCCGAACTCGCAGACCGAGAGAAACTGCTGGAGTCGACTGTCGACAGCGCCAACGCCGATAAGAGATCGCTGGAGGCGCAACTGATGGAAATGAAGGAGTGCATGGATAACGAACAGATCGAGCTCGGCAGTCTAAAAACGCTGCTGGAAAACGAGAAAGCAAAGGTACGGCGCGAGCAAGCTGCAGAGGCGGCGCTGTCGAGATTCATTCGCTGGCCATGGCTGTAGCGTCGCTTTTATCTTCCGAAAGGTGATCGAATTGCAGCAAGCACGCCAACTGCAATGCAAGTCCGAGCTGGACGAACATCTGGATCAGACGAGAAAAGAAAAAGACAGGCTGGAGGCGAAGACTGCGTCTCTGCAGGAGCAGCTGTCCATTGGCCAGTGCGAAATTCTTCGACTCAAGGACCAGCTTTCCGTCCTCCAAGAGGAGACCATGGTAGGTCCGAATAGCATTTTAGAACGATAACTACCCTTGTCAGGGTTCCCACAACTCTGGAATGTCTGTGAATTTAAAATGGTCATGGAAAAACCTGGAAAGTTTGGGAATTTTTCAAATTTATCCTGGAAATTTTTCTGACCAAGAGAATGTTGGGAATGTTATGCCGTAAACTTGTTAAGCTATGATTGAAGAACATTAAATAACAAATTATTTATTAAAAATACTGTAAAACCTGCTAAAGTTTACACCCAAAAAATGGGAAAGTCGGTCAATGTATACAGGTGGTCACTGTTTACAAAGAATATATATGAAAGATAACATACTTGTATGCACTAGTTTGTACTACCAGGTTTTACTTTAGGCCTATTTATCTTTTTACTAGTTTCAAATGTTCATGTTTCTTATTTTATTTATCCATTTCCCTAGGAATAAATACTTTACCAAGTAAAAAAAAAAGTTGTGTTAATTTTTTAGTCATGGGAAAATTCAAAAATAACCTGGAAAGTCAGGGAATTTCATTTTCAAAAAAAATGTGGGAACACTGCTTGTAATTTAAGTCTGTTGGACGATTTGAAGTCTCAAAATGTGTTGGCATTCCCGATTGCATTCCAGGTCACCAAAAACAATGCGAAGAAGCACATTAGCGACGTGGAGTACAAACTGCAGCAGCTGTTGAGCGCCAAAGACGCGCTGCACAAACAGATGCTAGACTTGCAGGAGCTGGTGCACGAGCTGGAGCGCAAGTGCCAGCGCCATTTGGAGGACAAACGTGAGCTGCGGGCCACCATCAGCGAGCTGCAGAAGAAACTCAACGAGTCGTCCGGAAATGCAGAGTCGCTTCAGAGGCAGCTGGATGATTTGAGAAACAAGCGTGAGCTGGAGGTAGGCGACTGGCTTTCTGCTGCTTTTTTAAAAATTGTATGTGCACGCCCGCAACATGCTTGATCAAATTCCGTTTTTTCAGACGGAGGAATGGAAGCAGTTTCAAAGCGACCTGCTGATGACCGTCAGGGTGGCCAACGATTTCAAGACTGAAGCACAGCTAGACGTGGAAAACCTGACTGTCGAGGCGAGGTTGCTGCAGGACCGTATTTGTAGTTTGGAAGCTGAGAACGAAAGGTTAAAGGTTAGTCCGCTTTGTGCCCTGCCTTGATATCCCATCTGTTACTCCAACAAATGACATTAGCGGCATAAAAACGCAAGACTGAAAATGTCTCTTCTATAGGCCATGAAAACCACTACCTCCCCTACGATCCATAGGCGTCCTCTGCAGTCCGTTCCGAGTTCCTTCGGAGGGTCGGAGAGTAGCGTTTTAAGTAGCCTGGACCACGAGTTCGTGCAGCTCAGGCCTAGTAGGCCGGGAAGGCCCGACAACCGAATTTCGGTCAAGAGCATCATCGAGACCATTGAAAATTCCTCGAAGCAGACCAAAGGACAAAGTTGTGGCGAAACCAATAACGGCAGCGGTATGGAAATAATGAAATAACGGTTTTTGTTAAGAGGGTTGCTGTAAAAAAACTAAAGTTTATAATTGTAGAGGGTCTGGTAAACTTTACGGACATATTTCCATGAAATGGAATATACATATACATAAATAAAAAATTTAAACTAATAATAGAATGTTTATGCTAGGTCCTCGTACATTTAATTTGTTCCTATCAGTTTCCAAAATTAAATTTAAAAAATAATTTAGAAAAATGGCTCATTTTGATACGCTACCCTCTTAAACGAATTGTATTAAGGCAATCGTTGGAAGAATTGCGCAAGCTTACAATTGTTGTCATTACCAGGGTCGTCTTCCAGAACACCTTCTACATCCCCAACAAACGGCAGAAGCAACAGTGGACTAATGGATTCAAAGTCGTCTCTAGCCCTCATCATGACTAGGCCCGAGAGCGATTTGTACATTAAGGCGAGTTGCCGGATCTAACTTGTTTCGTTATAAATTTGAAGGAAGGACAAGAAGTTATTAAAACATTTTTTTATAGCCGCCTGCCCGCCCAGTATCTGTTGACGTGCCTACGGTTCTTAGGGACCAGAAAAATCAAGCGAACACCACTGCGCAGCCCTTGAGGTCGCTTCAGAGGAACACATACACAGACGGATACCAAAAGTCTCCACCACCGAGCGGAAAGACAGCCGCGGCGTCGCCTTCTATTTCGCCGGAAAAGATGACGTCGTCGGCCCTAGGGAAATCCAGCGACAGCCAGGATTCGGACCAGGTTCGGTCACCTATGGTCATCAATGCCAGCCCAGTTTCGATACTGACCAACAAAACCGAGACCGTGAAGCGCACGAGTTATGGGTGAGCGAGCTGTTTTGTCGAATCGGTTTGCCCGGAAAAAAAAAAAGCGTCGCTAAACATGCCGATTAATTCGATTTCTAGCGATGCCATCGAGAAAAAGGATCCTCTATGCGCGCTGGCAAAAGGTGGTGGCTCGAAACGTAATGCCTTGCTCAAATGGTGTCAGAACAAGGCGTTGGGCTATAAGGTAAATGGAATTCCCCTGGCCGCTTTTCCCAAAGTTTGCTAGTTAGCAAGACCCTTTTCTGCTATGTGTAACTTTTCGATAGAACTAGTGTTTTTCCAAGACCACAATTGCGTCGCTCGACATGTACAAGTATCGACGATAAGTTTTCATTCATTGCAGGGAATCGACATTACAAATTTCAGCAGTAGCTGGAACGACGGACTTGCGTTTTGTGCCATACTACATTCCTATTTACCGGATCTTATTCATTACGACAGCCTCGACAACAAGGATAAGGTCGGTAGTTGCCTCTCGAAGCACGAGGGGTGTCCAATATTAAAGGTACAAAAGGAGACATCTATGTACAGCGGGACAATAGTTTGAGCATCCCATCACAGTACTGCTGCTTGTGAACTTGCTTGAAGCAGTCCATAATGGTGTCTTGCAATACCTGATCTGCAAAGCGTTTCCCTGCCAGAAAAATGTCTTTAAGGATCCGAATAAATGAAAATCCGAGGGGGCTATTTATGGACTATACGCAGGATGTTGCAGGACCTCCCCACTACCTCTCAATGGTCTTCTTTTTTTTTTTTCTCCGGGTCAACAAGCTTCAGATTCTAAGTACATGTACTCGCATGAACGTGTCTACTCGTGAATATGGCGCCCTTATTGAACATGCACATCTTGTATAACAGCTGCCTGTACCTTTAACATCTGACCCTCCTCGTAGTTTCTCTGATCAAAAATGGGTTTAAGGAACGTTGCCATTTCTTTTCACGCTAATTTTTCTTCTTTCCGCTGCCCGCATTGTAGAAAAGGAATTTCACCGTGGCATTCCAAGCGGCGGAATCGGTGGGCATCCCCACTCTTTTGGTAAGTTTCGTGCATTTATATTTAGAATTTCGGAAGTGAGGTTTTCTCTCGATATAGTGCATGGGTTAATTTCATCATTTTCGTCCGTTTATGCTTCAGAACACTAATGAAATGATCTCCACGGAGCGGCCGGATTGGCAGACAATAATGGCGTATGTGACATCCATCTACAAACATTTCGAGACGTAATCATGCCGTCATACGCCATTCCTCGCTGCTCTTCTGATACTAACCCGACACGGCAGTTTCCCCGGTTTCACATCTGATCGGCCGAATAGCGTTTGCTATTAGACGCCGTAGATTGGGTATGTTTTTCAGCTAATCATTCAGAGAGGCGTGAGGTAAACCAACGAGAAATGAAGTATTCGAGGCATACAGTGATTTATTAAAAGTTCTGCAATGGCAGCTTATCTCGTAAATTATGCATCCAAATAAAAATTGCTTAAGATTTAAAGTTTAGTGCTTTCGAAGGGTCTATTTAATCCCGTTAGAAATTCTCACTCAGCATATCCCAGGTGGGGAGATTTTCTTTAAGTAAATTCGGCTTGATGTGTAAATTTGCAGCCCAATTCGAACGAGCTTGCCTGGTGCAAGTTCTTCGGACTGGGCTGGAATCTCAAAATCATGAATCTCGAAATTGTTGGTTGCAAGATGAGAGTAACCCGCTACAAATCAATAACTTGTAAATTACAGTATGCAACCAAATACATTTTTTGATACGATTGATAATTTAATATTTTCAAGGAGTACATGTATACTGAAATTTTTGAAAGAAAATCATCACACCCAGGATACTAGTAAACTCCGAGCCAGCATTTTGACATAGTGACATCTTATATGCACACATAGTTATTATTTCAAATGCTCATGACTTTTGAAGTGATCACGAATTTTATCACTTAAAATTATGTTTCGAATACAACGTTGTTTTCTTAACAAAGAATTAGAAAATGGAGAATAAAATCGGGGGTTACCATTTTTATTTTTGGAATTGAGCCATCCCTTTATGGTAAGCATTATTAAAAGCATCAAATAGACCTTACAAAATACTTTACTTTTTCGATACATAATTTAAAAGATAAAGGGCCGTCGCGGAAAGTTTTACCAACACGCTGTATACTGTCTTGAACCTTCAAACTTGCGCACAAAAATTCAAAATGATCATCTATTCAGGATAGTATTGTTGATAATACATCTTGTTGATACTACAACTGAAAAAGGTTGACGTAATTTTTCATTTTGCGTGGTGCAAACGCTCGTTTCTACTTTATTTCTCGTTGTGTAAAACTAGTCTCACCCTTTGCCCCAATGCGTTACTCGTGCCACAGCCTAATAGATTATTAACCGCGAGCGGTTTTGTGCCTTTGATGTATATTTAAAAAAAGATAAGATGATCCCCTTAATGATGGTTCTAGCTGTGGTTTTAATCCTTAGCGCAACCAAAGAGGACCTCCTCGCGTTTTTTCCCTTTTTTGTCATATATTTCCTTCCTCTCCCGCCCATTCCGTGATTAAGCAGTGATAAAGTTAGCGTTTATTTTTGTGGACCAAACCAAGAGTAAAAAGCGTCTGCGGAAACGAACGGAGATTTTTCTCCGTTTGTTTGCAGTCCAAATGGGAATTTGCGACGTAGCACGCAGAACCTGCGCGACTTCCTCTTCCAAATGGCTAATTCCTACAGTATTATTTTGAAGCCGGCTTTACTATCGACCATTTTTCTTTCGGTTCATTTGACGTTTGAGAAACCCCTTCCGTGGTTTCGTGCGATGGCCTATTGCGTGAAATGGCATTTGTACGAGTTCGTAAAGCCATGGGGAGATCTTGTGTCGTTTCGTTGATTGTGATCTAGATTCCGAAATGTTAAAACTACTACGATATTCCCACCAAATGTAAAGATTAAATTGTACGAAAAGTAAAGCTGAGGCTACTTGCGTGTTTATTAATTAAATAGTTTTAATCATGTGAAGGTGAGCTTCACATGGAGTTCAAAGCTGAGTTTACTTGCTGATCGGACCAATGGATTTCTTTGGAAAGATTCATTGCATCTGCTAATCGAGCTGCCAGTACGTGCTTGCACTATAATCACGATGAAATTTCTTTAAAATCAAAATTTTAAATTTCTTCCTCTTCCACTGAATTTGCAAATTTTTGACGTAACTCACCATTATGTTCTCTCCTTTCTTTAAAACTGAAATAGAAAAAAATTACAATAGGTGTGCTCATGTTACTAAACTCCGTGTTTTTTTTTATCCGAATTCCTATAACTTATGTTACGGAACTTCAGAGGTTTTATCAGAAACACTCAAGTTTCATGGTCCCATAATAGGTTTTACAAAATATGACTGAATTTTGGATCATGGTTCTAATCAGTGACCTGTGGTCAAGTACTCTTGCGCCCTACGGGACTGTGGTAAACTATTTAAGTGCTTTTGTGGCTCTCTTGGTACGAATAGTTGGACCACCCTGCTCTACATAAGTGTTTTTCCAAACAAGGCGTTAACATTATTTTTAAGTGCATGTCGAGAACAATCCATCTTGTAACAACTTTAACCATGATATTTATTGTCGGATGTGTATGTTATTTTTTTAACGTTTGCCGAATTCTGTACACGAGGGCTAAAACACCAATGCCAGGGAAAGGGCCTCATTAATTTACCTTTGAATTTTGCTTATGAGAGGGGACTTCTGCCCCTCTCGTATACACATCGTTAATGTGTAGAGCGCAAGGGTGAATTACGCAGGAACTCGGTTTAAACTCTCATCCAAAACAGTCACCCTTTCGAAAAATTCCCACCAACGGACGTCAATCAGGGATTGGGTGATATGACATGAATGTTTTACATACCTGTGTACTCAAATGCTGGACAAGTGCAATAGACTCCAGAAGACAAACAGCAATACTGCGTTTTAGAGGCACCCAATATCTGTCATAGATAAAATTAGGAAAATCACCATGAGCACCAAACCTATTTAATGGTGTGCACTCCCGAGAACTATCTTAGCGCTTTTTTATTCAAATGCAGACTAGTCGTGTTTTTGCAGTATGCCATTTTTAGACCTTTCAAGGTCCTTCATCGGGTATAGCCATAGATCATACATGATGATAACTTTCTTGTTATGGAATTTCAGAGGTGAAAGGTTCTTATTTGGCCACCATATGACACGACCAAAACAGAACGAAACTTCAAAACCATCACCTACCCACCCGATCAATCCAAAACTTTTTTTATCCCCGCTAAGATTATTAGTTCTCGTGAGAGCGCCAACTTATTCAGTCTGTCGTAAAAAGCTGACGAGACTTTAGTTTGCATGGTGTTAAATTATCTTAATTAAATGACCCACTATATAAATTGTTCTTCGACTGGGGCATATCGCCTTAGTAACTCCGCTTCGGTCAATAATGTCCAAGGCCCCCATGAGGGGATTTTGAAATAATGTCCATAAGCTACAATTATAAGCATTGCACTGTTCAAAGTCAAGCAGTGAATAGGTAATTATAACGCAATTTGTTTGGTTTTATTGCTCGTTGACGAGAGATATTAAATGACGTACGCTGTCAGGACCTCTGTAGATACTGAAATCAGAAAAAAACGAATAGATATTCTCAATGATTTCTTTTATTGTTATATTAATGTGCATCGGTTTCTACAGTGTGAGTACAAAAATGTGAGCCTATTTCAATAGACCATAACATTTTTTTTCCAACAAAATCGAGGGATTTTTTGCCCATTTGTATTTAACATTCACACTGCCATTGAAGGTGTTTATTTTAAGACTATACGTACAGGTCTCAACTTGTATAGCCAAACTGATACACTGCATGTGCAGTACAGTACATGTAGGAACATGAAAAATAGTTTTTTTAACTATCTGTTTTTATTTTTTATCTAATGATTCAGCCAATACATTCTTTATAGATATTACCCATGCAGTCAATACAAATAAGACTAAACAATAGAACAAAATGTAATTCTGTTCTCTATGGAATTTTAGAAAAACTTTGACCATATATATAGGATTAATAACTACAAACTCACTTGTTTTGTTTACGGTGTAATCATCGCCAACTTTTTCAAGCAGTTGTTTAATGACTTCTTCCATTTTAATTTTACATTATTGCTTTTGAGGCTCGATTGCTTTTATAAAAGTTTTTACTATTTAAAAATGGTGGCTATGTAGCTCGCTAGGCAGACACCATATTGGGACGCCCGATGTCGCCATCTTGGAACTCTCAAATCAACCTATTCTGTGTCAATAGCCACAGGATATTTATTTAAGAAATAAACATATAAAGCTATTGAATCAATATATTAGGTCCCAGTATCTAATTAAATATATATTGATTTAATAGTGCTTTATAAATATCCTAGCCGACACCACTCGCTATAGGGAGTTATTGAATTATAGGCAAAGGTATCTGGCCACATTGTGGGAAGTTTGAACGCGTTCGGTATCACGCGACCTAATTTAAATACATGTTTATGACATTTGACATGTGATCGCTGTTTGGTGTCATTTTGAGGGATATAAAAACAGTAACCTCGCCATGTCTTGTTCTTTTACGATCGTGCTGACCTAGTTTAAGCATCTGTTCAATTCTGTTGATCTTTAAGCACCATTTTCTCGAGATTTTTTCAATTTTTCGGCGAAAAAATGTCGGCCGATTTAGATAGTTTGGAACGTTGTTTGGAACAGCACATTCCAGCTGATGAACTCAAAGAAGTGAAGAGAATATTGTATGGGAAAAGTCTTCCGTAAGTTTTGAATTTATTAATATATTTAATATAAGCTGATATCTTGTAATCAGGTTGTCATTCTATGTACGGAAAATATATTTTTGTTTTTCCCATGATTTTTGCATAAATAGCGCCTATTCGAAATGGCGGGATATTCAATTTCGGTGTGTGAATTTAAATCCAGAATATGTCCGAAACGTTCAATATTACTATTTCTAACCTCAAAACTGTATTTTAATCTACAGTATTCTTTTCCAACAAACAGAAAAGCTGACAATAACCCTAGTCTCCCAATATAGACCATTTTTTTATTTTTGGATAGAATCATAGAAATATTTTGTTTTCTATTGGTTTGAAATCTAAACCAATAAAACTTTATTATAGAAGGGTAGAAACCATTAGAAAGTCTCTATTGTTTTCTAATGAATTATTTTTTGACCAGGGATTTTAACTCTTATAATATTATAACAAAAACTGAACATTACACCGGTACTCTATAAAAGCAAGATCATTTGTCCTCGGTTGGTAAGCCTACTGTTCTAATATATCAGCAAAAAACGAAAAATACTCCCTGTTTGATGCCAAACATATTTGATGTAAAACATACTTTTAAAAAAACTACTCGTTATAATACAAAAATAAAAATTGATAAAAATGCAGTATTTTTGTAGCTA
>JAQGCC010002710.1:0-17467 GCA_034698905.1 Xestoiulus laeticollis | reverse complement strand
GAACCGTGCATTCCTCTTGTTTCAGTTCCTCCCAAGATCGTGCCTTTCTCCTTTCAAGAAGAGCACTTAGTTGAGGGTTTGCTGGCTCGAGTGTCTTGCGTTGTCAGTCGAGGGGATTTACCCTTGAAATTCCATTGGGAAAGAGATGGTGTGGAAATGTCACCTGGGGCCCAGGGGGTCCATATAAGGTCATTTGATGAACATTCCAGCATCCTCTCCATTACCTCAGTTGCATCTGATCATAATGGATTGTACACATGTATTGCTAACAATGCTGCAGGAATGGCCAGACACTCAGCACAGCTCATTGTTAAGGGTAATTTAATGGCAATTATTATCATTATTCAAAAATCAAAATCAAGTATTTGTAATTTTCGGAGATGTTAATTGTTGATGCATTAAAACCCTTTATATGGATAAAACAGTCAAATAAAATCTTATTAAAAAAAATGGGTGATCCAAGTACATGTATCTCAAATTTAACTACATGTAGAAGAAATGAAAAATTCAAATATGATTTTGGAATAATTTTTGTATGGAAATTCTATTAATATTTACTTTAGCTTATTATTAATTATTGTTATTGATAGTTACACTGCCCTTTACATTGAAATTATATTCTATGCATTTAACTTGTTTGTTGATCTATGCTTTGCAAGACAGTAGTTGATATTGCATTAATTTAATTTGCAGTACCACCACGTTGGATTATTTCTCCAAAAAATATTGCAGCAACTAAAAGCAAGAATGTTATGTTAAACTGTCTGGCAGATGGATTTCCAAAGCCTGTTGTTGCGTGGATGCAGGCCAAAGGTAATGACTGATTTCTTAAGAAATTAAATTTTTAATTTAAAAAAAAAATTCGTTTTCATAAAAAAATATTATCAATTGTCAACTTTCAATCCTGCAGATCGAACTCAGAGTGCCGTACGTAAGCAGTTGCACGATGATGAAAATATACGTATTTTCCCCAACGGATCTTTACTTTTGCTTAACTTGAATTCCATTGATGAGGGATTTTACTTTTGCCAAGCCTCCAATGGCATTGGAAACGGATTAAGCGCTGTTGCAGAAGTCAAAATTAATGGTAAACGTTGTCTTAATACACATATTTATTGTGAAAATACACATTGTCAAAAATTCCAAACGTTTAATTGATATTTACAAACAGCTCCACCAGTTTTTAACCAAATGCTGAGCCAAGTCAATGCATCAATTGGGAAAGCAGCACAGTTGCAATGCATGGTTCAAGGCGACACACCGATTAAAATAGTATGGTATAAGGATGGCAAAGTACTTCAAGAAGTTCAAGCCAAGTGAGTTATTATTTTTAATCAGATTTATGCAGTATGACATAAATAAAGCTCCATCTTCCAACCATCAATTTTATTGCATAATATATTAGGCACAAAATTCAAACTACAAATACAGCTTCTGACGCCCTGTCAATGTTGACAATTGAAAAAATTTCAAGAGAAGACCATGGAAACTACGTTTGTCTTGCAGAGAATGCTTACGGAAATAATAAAACTGCGATTCACCTGGTTGTAAAAGGTAAATATGTAAACAATTATATATTTTTTACCATTTTCAGCTTTTAGCTTATCATTAATGCTCTACAAAATATGTTGCTAGGTCTTCCCGATCCTCCGTCCAATCCCAAAGCACAAACTGTAGGAAGCAAGACAGTTGAACTTGAATGGGATTTACCGTTCAACGGCAACGATCCGATTAAAAAATATATAATCCAATATAAAAATACTGAAGGTATACTAGGATTCTAGCACGACAATTTTTTTTATTTCATCTTAGACAATGTGTGTGATCTGATACTTAATTTAGTAAATATTTTCTAAAGATTCATGGGATTCGGCCATATCAATGGAAACAGTGAATGGGGAACCAACCAATAGCATCGTTAGCAACTTAGCTCCAGCTTCCCACTATTTATTTCGACTTTTTGCCGAAAATAGCCAGGGACGTAGTTTGGCGTCATCTATTTTGCAAATCTCGACAAATGATGATGGTACTTAATATTATGCTTGTTGATAAAATAAGTATTTCACATATGTATTAATTTATATGTATTCATTAATTAGTTCCCTCTGGTCCACCTGAAAATGTTCGTGTGGAACCTGTAAACACTGAAACGTTTAAAGTTTTGTGGGAGGTGAGTTGAATAGTGACACTATATGCAATTATAAAGCTAATCTTTAAGAATTTAAAAAATATGCCTTCTTGTACGATCGCAGGCACCAACTGAGAAGCATTGGAATGGGAAAATCCAGGGATTTTATGTCGGTTATAAAGAAGTTGAGACAGAAGACCCATATTTATTTAAAACTTTGCTGACGCAGCATCCAAAATCTGAAAACATGTTTGTGCAAATCGGTGGGCTTAAGCAATTTACGAAATATGCAGTTGTGGTACAAGCATACAATAGTCAAGGCAAAGGTCCTGAATCGGAACCAGTTATTGTGATGACTTCCGAAGGAGGTAAACACATTTCCGATTATTGGTTGGTTGCTACTTTCTGGTTAAATTTTAATCGGGATCTTAATTAATTCCTAGCTCCGAGCCTTGCTCCTACCGAGGTCAGATGCACAACCTTAACATCCCAAAGCATTCACGTGACTTGGACAGCTCCACCAATGGATTCGGTGAATGGCATTCTTAGGGGATATAAAGTAGTCTACAAGCCGGCTTCTGATTGGTTTGGTAAATTATATTAAATAAGTAGCAAAACTGTATTCGCTTCTCAAAAACCGGCTAAATAAAATAAAATTTAACTTCAGAGGATGTAGCAGAAAATTCCAACATAACTTTACCAACATCTTTGACCATTGCCCATCTGGAGAAGTTTAGCAATTACAGCGTTCAAATCCTGGCAATGACAAAAGCTGGAGAAGGACCAAGAAGTACAGCTATTTTTTGCAAAACTCTTGATGATGGTAAGTCAATTTTTTATAACTTGCGTTGTATCTTATTTTTTTTAATTTTTCATTTTTCATTTATTTTTTATTAAACGAGTAAGGTAGCATTTAAAACTCATTTACTAAAATCCGGATGTTACTATTTTATGGCATAGTTCCTGGCTCCCCTGTAGATGTCAAGGCAATTGCAACCTCTGATGATTCAGTTATGATTGCTTGGAAATCTCCTGACAGTCCCAATGGCGTGTTGAATTCCTACTCAGTTTACTGGAAAAACGCTAATGACAAGAAGGTAGATTTTGCAAATTGAATTTTTGACACCTTAGGGCTCTTTTCAATTCTATTCGTGCTGTTACAATGCATTGAAACGTAACTGGATAATTGGAATTTTTGAGATTATTTTAGGACACTGGCTCTCACACTACACCCGCACGAGAAAATAGCTACGAAGTGACCGGCTTGAAAAAGGGTAAACGCTACGAGTTTTGGGTCACAGCCTCGACAATGGCCGGCGAGGGAAGTCCATCGAGAATAGTCTCACAAAGTCCAAGTGGTCCTACAGGTTATTCCTTAGCAACGTTTTTCCCGAAATCTTGAAGCTGCATGCAAAAGTTAGCAATCTGTCATTTCGTTATGAATCTTTATCGTAAAATAATTTGCACTTTCTTTAGCCTTGTTTTTTAAGAATTTTTTCTCACCACTGTGTCTGTATTTTATCCTAATTCTAATGGGGGAATTGCATACAATTTTAAGTATCAATATCGGATTTATTTTTTGTTTTCGTATTAACGTTACAGTTGCTGCTAAAGTGGTTTCCTTTGATGAAAAAATTATAACTGCATGGAAGTCTACAATCACATTACCTTGCCATGCAGTGGGATTGCCAGAACCTCTTAAAAAATGGACTTGGAAGTAAGGGTTTCATATGTGTTGTATTAATGTGAGGTCTCTATTTATATTTGAATACTTGTACTACTATTCACAGCGAAAAACATCTAGACTCTGCTGCAAAGGCGAAAGTTTTAAGCGATGGCTCTCTTTTCATTAACGACATCCAAGAGGAAGACGCTGGCGATTTTACTTGCTTAGTTGAAAATGATTTTGGCCGTGATAGGATTACTTATTCCATCATCGTTCTGGGTTAGCAATTGATGATTACTGTGCTATTTTTAATAGTGCTATTTCATTTAAAGCTAATTACAATACCAAATATATTCGAACTTGTCTGAATTAATCATTATTTTTTTAAATATAGCTCCTCCTTCAGCTCCTGTTCTAGAAGTTGTGTCCGTAACTGTCGACTCAATGAATTTTCAGTGGACAATCCCTTCTAGTAAAATGTCTAGAGTCAAAGGCAAATATAATACATGTTATTTTTAGCATATTTGCCACAGGACTCAAACGATTAGCTAATTTTTTTAAATACTGTTTAATGACATCAATTCAATTTTGATTGCAAGGTTATATTTTGCACACCAGAAGGGATAGCGGGGATTGGAAAGAGACAACGCTCGGGTCCGAAATGCGTAGTTATCGATTGAGCAACCTAGATTGTGGCACTCGCTACGAAATTTACATGACTGCCTTCAACAAAATCGGAATCGGAGCTCCTTCCGAGGTTTTACTATTGGCAACTAACGGTTCTGGTATGTATTAGCATCATCCGCAGCATTCGATTGCCGATTTCTTCTATTCGCGTGTTATTTTTTAACATTTGTATTTGCTTGTTTGTTTCATAAAAGTTCCCACACCACCCCACAAGGCAGATCTGATTGAAGAAATGTCAAATTCGGTGTCCCTGTATTTAAACACGTGGAAAAGTAATGGATGCCCCATCCTTCATTACGTCGTGGAATATTGCCCGAAGTCGTCGAATGAATGGACCTCTTTGTCAAACAACATTAAGCCGGAACAAAGGCGTTTGGTCATTCCCGGACTGAAGCCAGGGACTTGGTATGGCTTGAGGATGACCGCGCACAACAGTGCCGGATTTTCAGTCGCCGAATATAATTTCGCTACTCTCACGATGTCCGGAGGTAGAAAATTTACGCGTATTTCTACTCGTATGCCCGGAATTAGAATTTCTACTAAATTTCGAATTTGGATTATTTTTAGCCACAATTCCTCCCGATTTGCTGTCCGATTCTACCAGTGATCCCGTGGATAACCTTCTTTCCTACCTCAACTTTTATGTTGTCGTGCCCATTACGTGCACCGTGATTATTCTGCTGGCAATTCTCGCAATCTCCTGCTTCTACATTAAGTTGAAGGGACGGGATCAGCCTTTGGAAAATTCTGCCGGCAAGATGCATGTTTTATTTTCTTTTCATGAAGAATTCTACGTGTTGTTTCTCCGGTGTGGTCATTAATCTTGCATATCAATTAACCATATTCCTCGCAAATTTATCTGCAGAAAATCGTTTATCCGCAACTGGTGGTTCGCTACAGAGAGGTAATAGCAGCGAAAGCTTGGCATACATGCAACGTGGAACTCTGAATAAGTCTGGAGGACGCTTTTCTCGACAAGGTGCTTTTTTATTTCGATTCCATGACTTCTGCTTATTTTAATTCAATGCTTGAGTTGTTTCTGTTTGTTTTATTCAGATGTCGATTTGGCACCTTATGCGACATTCCAGTTGGCTGGCCAGCACATGATGGGTACTGGAAGAAGAAATATGGGTATTTTTATATTTTTCTTAAAATTTGTATGCACGGTGCCGGATATTGTGGTGATGCCCTAATTGTTAAACCTTTTTACCAATATAGCCCCACCTTTACCACCTCCAAGAATGGAAGGCGTTCACAATTCCATCACCGCACCAATGAATCCCCAGTTTCTTCCCTCTGGGTAAAATTTGTCGTAGCCAATGCTGCTATAAAAATTTATAAGAAAATTAATCAGGAAATTATGGGCTACAGATTACTTACCTGGTAGCTTTTGATCGTATATTTCTTTAGTGGTTTCATGCCTGGTCAGCACACCTCAGAAACTACTTTTGTGTTTCCTAATCCACCAGATCCAAACGAACTGCATTTCCAACATTTTTATCCGCATGACGTAAGCTCGCTTTAAAACATACACTTAAAATCGTAGCACGTACAAGGGTTTAAGAGTGTCGTTTTTAATCTTTCAGATCTCAAAAATGGGCCATAACTAAACTAAATGCCAAAACAAGAAACTCTAAAGGTTGGTAGAGCTTTATTATTATTTCTAGTTTAATTAGAATAATGATCTGCGCTAGAATTAGAATTTTGCCACTGCATTGTTGAAATTTTGGGAATTTTCACCGTAAATTGGCAATGAGTGTTGATTACATCGAGCTATATATCTGTATCTCTTGTTTACAGATTCCTCTTGGATACGTGACATACTTAATCTCACAAAATTTACGACTGCTTTTTATCTGTTAGAGATTTTTTATAGATTCTAGTTGCATATTTTGCTCAATTTTATAGGTTTTTTTAATTAGTGTTTAGCGCTCGTGTTAATCACTTAGATCTAATTGCATGTTAAACAATTATTTCATTCCAATCAGAATAAAATTATTTGCTCTGCAGAAACCTAATTTTATTTGCTTCATTATTGGTTTAATTATGCTAAATTTAAAAACTTTAACACAATTTTGAAATATTATTATTTATTTATTTGCAATTTTGTGTTGATCTCACCCCTGAAAGTAGGCAATCACTGCTAGCTTACCAGCTATTAGTGATTGCCCACCTTCAAGGGGCACTTGTTGTAGTTTTTTATTTATTTTAAATATTGCTTTAATTAATTTAGTTGATTGATTTAGGTTTTCTTTCCGTACAATTTAAGAAGGAATGATAATATTTATTCATATCATGCTAAGCTAAAATTTTGGGAAAGGGAAAAGGCTTGTTCGATAATGTGCATCATTTACTGCTAAGTTATATTGTAAGAATGTATAGATTGACATCTGTTATAAGGTTTATTTTGATTCTATTTAGCCAAATTTTAACTTTGGACTAATAGATTTTTATATTAGGATTATTGATAGATTGTAAACATGCAGACTGTTCTACTCAATTCATCGTCTGCTAGCGTATTTTGACATAGAGGTCAGCACCCTCACTTTATAGTGAACTCATTGACCTCACCTGGAACACGTGCAGTATATTTACATCCATCGTATTCTAATTCTCGATTGTTTATCAGAGTCAATTTCGCTTTGCTAAAGATCATTACCCGCTTGGCACGATGATGCTAGCGGTATTTCTGTGCTTGTTTTTGCTGGGAAATGGAGGTAAGCACAATATTAATTTCATAGGCGATTGAAGATACGGGTTTGTACTTGTAAGAAAATAATTTAGAATTTGAAATCTCCAGCATTTTTTTCTGATACAAAATTTTGTTCGCATTTTGTAGTGGATCTTGCCGAACTTTCAAATCTGCGTTTCTCGGAAGAACCTCCGACAACTGTTGAATTTCTGAACACAAACGGCGCAACTATCGGATGCTCGGCTACCGGAAATCCAAAACCTACCATCTCTTGGAATTTAGTGGATGGAAGCAAAGCTATGGAAATTCCAAAGTTGCGACACGTTACGCTTGATGGAAAACTGGTTTTTCAACCATTCCAACCAGAAAATTTTCGACCAGACATTCATGCCACCGTGTATCGTTGCATCGCAGTGAGCAGTGTTGGAGTTCTGCGCAGTGCTGACGTTGTCGTAAAGGGAGGTAAGGTGCGTTAATTTGCTTTTTGATTTGATAACAGCGTAAAAACGGAAAACTGGATGGAAAATCTATTGGATCGTATGTACCACAGCTCTAATTGTATGTAATCTATATTTACAGTTGTTCATCAGGACCAAGACGCTCAAGTGTATGATACCTATGCCATCGAAGGCAGCACGGCCGTATTCAAATGCCACATCCCATCAGTGTTAGCCAATTATATGTCCGTGACCTCCTGGGTAAAGAACGACAATCTTCTCATACAAGATGCACCGGAAAAAAGTTTGTAACTTAATATGATATTATGGTAGAAATGCATGCTAAAAGCAAGTTTTCTAAATGCATTTTATATCGATGAAAGATTTGGACAAATATGCCATGATGACTTCTGGAGAACTGCATGTCCGTGGTGTCACCAAGGGAGACAGCGGATCAAAGTATAAGTGCAAAACTTCGAATCGACTGACCGGGATTAGTAAAGTTAGTTCGAATGCCGGGCAACTGTTCGTAACAGGTATCTTGAATGATCTTTGAATTGCAATCAAATGAATAAACAAACGTTTCTAAAATAGTATACTTTTACTATTTAGAATCGCAAGGAACGATTCAGCCCAGGATCTTAGATACTGAGTCCTCTTTGATTGTTAACCGTGGACAAACGATCAGTTTACCGTGTGTTGCCCAGGGCAATCCACTGCCCACAGTGAAGTGAGAAGATAACAATTAAAATATTTTAGCGCATTCAAGCTAAAAATTAATAAGTGTAAAAATGTTTAATTTATTGCAGATGGCACAAAAAATCTTCAAGAAATCAGCTTATTACTCTGCAGAATGATAGCCGATTGATCCGGACAAAAAGTGCATTGGTCATTAAAAACGTTGATTTGGCTGATGAGGGAATTTATTCCTGCGAGGCTAGCAACAGCTTTGGCAAACGGCATCTCGATCTGACCCTTACTGTAGTCGGTATGGCTTTTGTCTATATATCTCACATGACTTTGGAAAATTCATTTTACGTTTTAGTCTTGAGAAAAATCTTGGTGCATTATAGAAAACTTATCAGCTGATATTCAACCATCTGTTCAACTCGCAAGGCTGGGAGACAACGTCGTTTTCAAATGCGTTGTGACAGGACATCCAATAATTTCAATTATGTGGCTTTATAACGGATCTCCTATTGAAACGACTGCTAGAAATGAGCTTGTACTCGAAAGAGTGGAATTGTCCCATCGTGGAATCTATCAATGCGTCGTGAAAAATAATTTGAAGACTGCTCAAGCTACTGCAGAGTTGCGGTTTTCGGGTGAGCCAACTTTTAAATAACTTCCTTTATAAATTTTGCTCTTGAATTTCATTGTTTTAATTCAATTTGTATGTTTACTTCTAATGTAGAGGTTATGCCGACGTTTATTCATACATTTGAAGAGAAAACCCTGCAACCCGGCAATACAATAAAAATGACATGTACAGCAGCAGGAATTCCGCTACCGACAATTTCTTGGAGTTTAGATGGCATGTCACTGGTGGAGAGTTCCAGGATTTCTATTTCATCCAGCGTAGACAAGAACGGTGACATAATTAGCACTATAACAGTTAAGAAGGTAAAAGTTGAGAATGGTGGCCTTTACAGTTGCGTTGCTGAAAATATTGAAGGGAAGGCAGAACATTTCTCAAGAATAAATATATACGGTAAAAACGCCAATAAACCATACATTTTAATGTTCACTGCAGATGGGATTATCTGTTCAATGATTATTTTATAATTATTACTAGGTAATTTGGGAAGCCGCATTGTAGGTGAAATACTAGGCGTTTCTGGTAATAACTTGATGCTAAACTGTCCAATATATGGATTTCCAATTGAAAAGGTCGTTTGGAAAAAAGGTGAAATACTATGGCTCAACATTTTACAAGTTTACAATTCACGTTGTTCATATAGTTCATAAACATACATATCATGTGCATATATATAGATGGCCAAAGAATCCCGTTTATGCTCCGCCACTTGCTGTACAAAAACGACTCATTGATAATTGCTAACGTCAATAAATTGTCGGATTCAGGCACTTATACGTGTTCCACAAATAACAATCTGGGACAGAAGGCAGAATCAAGCATGAAAGTCGAAATAATGGGTAATTATTTATTAATTTCTTGATGGAGCATTAGGAAATTTGTTGTATTCGGTTAAAGCATGCTTTTATTGATGAATTTTACCATTTTCTGTGCTTTTACCATTATTCTTAATTAAAAGTGTTCTAATTGAGAATAGGTCTTCGGTATGGTGTTTAATAGGATTGCAAAGATGTTGATTGAAAGGTTTCCATTCATTGCCTTGCAGTGCCTCCAAAAATAGTACCCTTTGAATTTCAAGATGAACTTCTAAGAGAAGGCATGAGAGCAAGGCTGCAATGCGTTATTGCAAGCGGAGACTTGCCTCTTAAAATAAATTGGCAGAAAGATGGAAAATCAATTCCTCCTCAGCTCGGAGTGCTAGTTAGAGTCCTCGATGAATTTTCCAGCATTTTGACCATAGGCAGCATCACACCTGGCCACAATGGGAAATACACATGCTTGGCCTCTAACCGTGCTGCCACCGCAACTTTCACTGCGGATTTGTCTGTTAACGGTAAACGAATTGTTTTGTTTGCCTTCCTTTTCAGTTCCTCCCAAGATAATCCCATTTGCATTTCTCGACGACCAATTTTACAAGGGGATGAGAGCTCATGTTACTTGCGCTATCAGCCAAGGGGATATTCCCATCAGCTTCACGTGGCTGAAAGATGGATTGGCCATTCCTGTAGGACTCGGAGTGGTCAGCAGAAAGTACGATGACCACACCGATTCCCTTAGCATCGAGAATGTGGGCTCCAACCACTCCGGAAACTACACCTGCAATGTGCGCAATAAAGCAGGAATGGCCTCATACACAGCACAGTTGTTGGTCCGCGGTAATCTTTTTCCCTGGGTCTAACTTGGATAATTAAAATCACTTCTATTTTCAGTTTTGCCAAAGATCGTGCCATTTCGTTTTGTCGGGGAAATGCATTCTGAAGGTTCCCCTGCCAGAGTGGTGTGTGGCTTACAGGAAGGCGATCCACCCGTTACCTTCTCATGGTTGCATGATAACGTGTCCGTGAATGTTGACAATACCGTTTCTGTTCACGAAGTGGACGGCTTGTCCAGCATTTTGTCCATAAAGCGCCTTTCTCCACACCATTCGGGCACCTACACATGTCTGGCTGCCAATAAAGCGGGCGTAGGCCACCATGCTACTACACTCGACGTTAATGGTAATGTTTCCCTGTTCCAGTAGCACCGAAGATTGTGCCCTTCTCGTTCCAAGGGGATCACGTGTTCGAAGGAGCGTTGGCCCGCCTGACATGTGTGGTGTATCAGGGTGATCTTCCGCTAAGCATTTCCTGGGAAAAGGATGGCATTCCCATCCGTGCTGGCTCTTCTCTTGGCATCGCCATTCGTAACGTAGACACCTACACGAGCATTTTGACCATTGATCGAGTGGAATCCGCGGTGCACGGGGGCAACTATACTTGCGTTGCGCAAAACCAAGCGGCTTCTGCGAGCCACACGGCATCCCTGGTGGTCAATGGTAGGCCGACTGCTTGAACCGTGCATTCCTCTTGTTTCAGTTCCTCCCAAGATCGTGCCTTTCTCCTTTCAAGAAGAGCACTTAGTTGAGGGGTTGCTGGCTCGAGTGTCTTGCGTTGTCAGTCGTGGGGATTTACCCTTGAAATTCCATTGGGAAAAAGATGGTTTGGAAATGTCACCCGGGGCCAAGGGGGTTTACATAAGGTCATTTGATGAACATTCCAGCATTCTCTCCATTACCTCAGTTTCATCTGAACATAATGGACTGTATACTTGTATTGCTGACAATGCTGCAGGAATGGCCAGACACTCAGCACAACTCGTTGTAAAGGGTAATTTGACTGTTCACCATTTACCCTTACACACAAATGCAATTTCAAAAATTTTAGTCCACTTCATTTTCTATTTAGTAATTCTCTTCAACTTTTCAATTGCTGGATGCTTCAGAAACAATACCGTTTTCAAACACTTACATCCTCTTTTTATTATTTCTTTCTCTTCCCGAAGTTATCTTTAGTATGATTAAATAAATGTAAAAAAAATTACTACAAGTTTTTATAAACTTTAGCTTTTGATGCATCCAGTTCTTGTGACATAAGTCGAAAAACTTTTAAAAAGAGTTGAAACATTACCAACCATCTGATTTATGTCGATTTTCCAGTACCTCCTCGTTGGATTACCACTCCTGTAGCACCTGCAGCAATCAAGGGCAGAGACGTCATGCTGCACTGCTTAGCTGAAGGGTTTCCTAAACCAATAATTACTTGGATGCAAGCAAAAGGTGTTTAAAATTGTTTGGTGAAATTATTAATTTGTATTTTAGACAAATTATCTTGCATATTTTATTATTGTATGATCGTTTTTTAGTTGAAACTCAAGATGCTGCAAGAAGAGAGTTACACGACAATGAATACATTCGCATTTTTTCCAACGGATCTTTGCTTCTGCTTAATCTGAAGTCTGCCGATGAAGGGTATTATTTCTGTCAAGCTTCCAATGGGGTGGGAAGTGAATTAAGTGTGGCTGTCGAAGTGAAGATTAATGGTATTTATCTTTCAGGACTCTTTTAAAAATTTCAATTAATAAATTTGCCATCTTTTAGCAACTGATTCTATTTCTTTTCAAAAATGATAGCTCCGCCACATTTCCAACAAATCCAGAATCTCGTAAACGTCACTGTTGGTAAAGATGCACAGCTGCGTTGTATGGTTTCAGGAGATACACCATTAAAAATAGTGTGGTATAAAGATGAAAAAGTCGTGCAAGAAAAACTCGCAAAGTATGTATTATTGTGTTCTTAAATTTTGTTTTTCTTTAAATTGCTTCTTAAATAATTTTTAAAATGTTTGATTAATTTGATTCAGGCATAATATTCACACAACCAGTACAGATTCAGACGTTTTGTCAACCCTAACAATTTCCAAAATTTTGAGAGATGACCATGGCGATTACGTATGCACGGCAGAGAACTCTTTAGGCACCAATAAAACTGTAATTCGATTGATTGTGAAAGGTACAGTAGGTTGAAAAAATTGTCCTAAAATAAAGTTCAGCCAAATCTCCTTATTAAGTATTAAATCTTTAATTTTACCAAGGCCTGCCAGACCCTCCGTCTAACCCCAAAGTTCCATCAGTCGGAAGCACCACAGTAGAGCTGGAATGGAGTTCGCCATTTAACGGCAACGATCAAATTAAAAAATTTATTATTCAGTACAAAAATGCAGAAGGTTTGTGTGATATTAAACCTTTAAAAATTCTTGGAAAGCCATATTTTTTTTTTTTTACTTTTGCAAGCATTATCAAATCTTCCTTCAAACTTTAAGAATCTTGGAGTTTGGCAATTTCGATGGAAACTGTAAATGGAGAACCAACCAACAGCATCGTGAGCCATTTAACTCCAGCTACTCACTATTTGTTCAGATTGTTTGCCGAAAATGGTCAGGGTCGAAGCCTGCCTTCTTCAATTCTTCAGATCACTACCAACGATGATGGTAAAACTATATTTCATAACAAAAATGTACTGATTTTTAATTAAACTAATCAAATGAAATTTTTTTAAAGTTCCTTCTGGACCAGCGGAAAGTGTTCAAGTCGAACCGGTGAATACAGAGACATTCAAAGTCTTGTGGAAGGTAGGATTACTAAAATGTCTTAAGAATACAGATTTGGTGCAAATTTTCTGAATTTCATTACAGTTTTTAATAAATTCCAGGCACCAGATGAAAAATTGTGGAACGGCAAAATTCAAGGCTATTATGTTGGCTATAAAGAAGTAGAAACGGAAGATCCCTATTTATTTAAAACGCTCTTGACACAGGATCCTAAGGCGGAGAACATGTTCGTACAAATTGGAGGTCTCAAGCAGTTTACGAAATATGCAGTTGTCGTGCAAGCGTACAACAGCCAAGGAAAAGGACCTGAATCGGAACCAGTAATTGTGATGACTTCAGAAGGCGGTATGAATACCAGAAGGCATCGATTATTTAAATAAGATTATTGAGAGGTGATTGTTAATATAGAAAAAAAATTATCCAGCACCTAGCCTCGCACCAACCGAAGTCCGTTGCACCACGTTGACTTCACAAAGCCTTCACGTCACATGGACCGCACCTCCGATGGATTCGGTTAATGGCATACTTAGGGGATATAAGGTGGTTTACAAACCTGCATCGGAATGGTTTGGTAAATCATGCTTTTTCGAAGATTTCAAAGCAAAAATTAATTTCCCTCAATTGCATATTTCTCTACCACCTCATAAATATTAATTTTTCAGAGGACATTGCTGAAAATTTCAACATCACTTTGCCAACATCTTTAACAATTGCTCATTTGGAGAAGTTCAGCAATTACAGCGTGCAAGTGATGGCAACAACTAAAGCAGGGGAAGGACCTAGAAGTACAGCCATTTTCTGCAAAACACTGGATGATGGTATGTGTCAATTTTTATTTTATTGAGGAATATTTAAACGATGCAGAATTGATTCTAAGGAATTTAAATCCACCAAATAATGTATTGTGTATTTTTTTCCAAATGTAAGTACCTGGTTCACCTGTTGATGTCAAGGCAATTGCAACTTCTGATGATTCCGTAATGGTGGCTTGGAAATCTCCGGACAGTCCTAATGGAGTCCTAAAATCATACACGGTTTACTGGAAAAACTCCAATGATAAGAAGGTATATATTGCAAATTAGTTACATTATATATAGCAATCGAATAAATTCGTAATCGTGTCTTTTTCTCGTATTTAAAACAAAGTGAAGTGCAACTGGTTTATTTGACTTTTTGAGATTCTTGCAGGACACTGGCTCTCACACTACTCCGGCACGAGAAAATAGTTTCGAAGTCACCGGCTTAAAGAAGGGAAAGCGCTACGAATTTTGGGTCACTGCTTTGACCATGGCCGGAGAGGGAAGTCCCTCCAGAATAGCTGCTCAAAGTCCAAGTGGTCCAACAGGTTATTCCTCAACATCGTTTTTCCAGAAATTTTGAAGCTGCATGCAAAAGTTAGCAATCTGTTTTTTTTTTTTAATTATCAAGTAGAAATTCTGTTACTATAGGGGATTAAATTTTGCAAGTCTTCTTAAATATCAAGCATTTTATTTGCAATTAGTAAAACTGATATTCAATTGAATTTTTTTCCTGATTTTTTCCAATTTTTTTAAATTTTAATGGAAGTTTTTTATATTTATTAATGTTGTTTATCAGGGAATACTAAACCTTCAAATCTTTTGCCCAAACTTGCTTAACACCTTATCGCTTAATCGTTGGACTCTTTTTTACAGTTGCGGCAAAAGTGGTTTCGTTTGACGAAAAAATTATAACCGCCTGGAAGTCCACGATCACACTTCCGTGTCATGCAGTTGGCTTGCCCGAACCACAGAAAAAATGGCTGTGGAAGTAAGATTCCCGTTAAAATTAGATCATCTTTCTAGTTGCAGTATGAATGTGCTCCAATTTTGTATATTTTGCAGTGGAAAACTTTTGGACTCGGCAACGAAGCCACAAATCCTAAGCGATGGATCTCTGTTCATTAACGACATACACGAGGAGGATGCCGGCGATTTTAGTTGTCTCGTCGAAAACGATTTTGGCCATGATAAAATTACTTACTCCATAATCGTTCTTGGTTTGTCTTCCAAGCAAATCGAAAAAAATATTTGATTTTACTCTGCATTATGTGTTACGTAACAGCGAGTCGTTTTTCCTCAGCTCCTCCTTCTGCACCTATCATCGAAGTTGTGTCAGTTACGGCCGATTCCATGAAGTTTCAATGGAAAATTCCTTCTAGCAAAATGTCAAGAATTAAAGGTAAAACACAATACCACCAATTTAATTCTCCGTTTAAAACACAACCTCACAATGCTACCAGCCTTTACAATAAATATTTCTAAGGTTATACTCTACACATGAGAAAGGAAGATGGAGAATGGAAAGAAACCACTCTTGGCTCAGAAACTCGAAGTTATCGGCTTTCTACCCTGGATTGCGGCACACGCTACGAGATTTACATGACTGCTTTCAACAAAATAGGAACTGGAACTCCATCCGAGGTTTTCATGATGTCGACGAATGGATCTGGTGTGTATATTGTCCCAATGTTGTTTGCTTTTAATTTTAAAATTTTCTTTATGACTTTTTTTAAAAATTGCTGTTTTTTTAGTCCCTGCTCCACCCAATAAGGCAGACTTGATCGAGGAAATGTCGAATTCTGTATCCCTGTATTTGAATACGTGGAAAAGTAACGGTTGTCCCATCCTGCACTACATCGTGGAATATTGCTTGAAATCTTCGAGCGAATGGACATCGTTATCAAACAATATCAAGCCGGAGCAGAGGCGATTGGTCATTCCAGGATTGAAGCCCGGCACCTGGTACGGTTTGAGGATGACGGCATACAACAGCGCCGGATTTTCCGTTGCCGAATATAATTTTGCCACCCTGACCATGTCTGGAGGTATGTTCTTCTCACCGTCTAGGTTAAAACTTTTCAAGCTCTGATTACAATTAGAGACATTTTCAGCCACAATTCCACCCGATCTGTTATCGGATTCTACCAGCGACCCCGTGGACAACCTCCTTTCCTACCTGAATCTTTACATCGTTGTGCCGGTCACCATCACTGTGGTCATCTTGTTGGCAATTCTCGCCATTTCCTGCTTCTACATCAAGCTAAAGGGCAGAGACCAACAGAGAGTGGAAAACACTGATGGTAAGTTGCTTATTTTGTTTTAAATGCTTAATCTTTCTACTGTCGTATGTGTAGATCTATTGTATTTTCGATTAATCTTGGATAGGACATCGCTTATCGGCAACAAGTGGAATACTGAGGAGAGGAAATAGTAGCGAAAGCTTTGCTTACATGCAACGGGGGACTTTGAACAAATCACAAGGACGTCGATCACGGCCAGGCAGGTTCCTTTTTTTTGTGTTGTCATTTTTAATATGGTAATGCATGGATTTCAACCGAAATTACTCTTGTTTTTCCAATTATCTGCTTCAGAAGATGAGCTGGCTCCCTACGCTACAATGAAATTGGCTGGCCAGCAAATGATGCCGTCTGGACGAAGAGATATGGGTGAGTTTTTTGCTAAATTTTTCGTAAATATATACCATTGCAATACATATGTTTATTATAGCACCGCCTCTGCCTCCCCCGAGAATGGAAGGCTTCCATCACTCAAGCAATGCACCGATGAATCCACAGTTTTTTGCCTCTGGGTAATCCATTTTTTAATACATTCGCCGTCATTGTTTTTCAAATTTTGAGTTCATTTATTATTTAAAATGCAGTGGTGTTCATCAATTTTCACTTTGATTTCTCATAGCGGCTTCATGCCAGGACAACATACTTCAGAAACAACATTTGTGTTCCCGAATCCACCGGATCCAAACGACATGCATTTCCCACCTTGTTATCCCCACGACGTAAGCAGATTCAATAATTTCACCAAACATTCTTTTACAACAATACTTTCAAAAGAGTCATCCAACTCGATCTTATTAATATTTCAGGCCATAAAAATGGGACATCATTAAATATATCGACTTATTGGTAAGTCGTTTTACTGTAATGTCAAATACATTTAGTTTAATTAAGATTATTTTATATTTCCAATTTATGCGATTCCGACATGCTCTCCGCTTCTCTTTCTTAAGGGGGAACTGAACTGACTCTGAACTGCATGTTTTGCTATGAGGGAAATTTTGATACATACTTTTAAAAA
>JAQGCC010002709.1:0-17468 GCA_034698905.1 Xestoiulus laeticollis | reverse complement strand
TTGATTGTCACTGATTAACTGATGATGGTTAAGGTGAGCAATGACTTTTGAATAAATTATATGTTCCAATAGTTTAATAGTTTTTATTTTACATATGTTCAAAGTGAAATTTTATTGAAACTGTTACCAGGGAAATAAACTAGTTTTATTTTATTAAATTTAAGTTTATTTAAGTAGTAAATTTAAGTTTTCTCTTCAAATATTTCTCCTGAGTGACCTTGAGTTTACTCTAGAAACGAGGTCCCATTCAGTGCACAGAGAGTAGGTTTTGTCAGGAAGCCTTGACAATTAAGCTTGCCTTAGAGTGAAAAAATTCCTGACCATTGCAGTTCATTCAATATCTTGACCAACTTCACTCAGAACCATTTTGGAAGTTTTCCCACATCGCATCAAGAAACCTCAACACGAAATTCCAGAGAGGAGGCAAGCATTTCAGTGTAGCAAGACTAGATTCAACTCTTGCAGGAAACCACATTTCAGGGGCATGCTCCTTTTCGAAGAACCCATTTCGAATTTAAGTACTGTACATTTTTATTTGGAAAATTTATTTGTATTACCAAGAATTTTTTAAACTGTAAATGAAATGCAAATAAAAAGATCAGAACTGTCAATTGTATTTAAAATTCATGTTATATTGTACCTTCGACAGGTCCAAGGTAGACAGTTTGGCTTGATTAAGCAAATGTCATGCTATAAATTATAGATTAAGTATAAGTATCAGTTTAACGCTTTGTATGTTTATTTTTACATTATTTTCGTTAATTCTTTGTTATACATGTAATACTTAAAATAGACTTACTTGTTAACATATTATAAGGTCTGGTAATCAGAAATGAAAAAATATTTAATTTTGCTTGATTGGAATGGACTGGGGAACTAAAATAAAGATATCATTTCAACAGCAGGCTTAAGAGCGCCTTTGATGGCTATTATACAAACTAAAAATTTTATTTACACATTTACATTGTAGCATGATGTGGTTAAAAGTATACTGGTCAATGGAACAACACCTTCCCCTACATAGTTTTTACATTATACATGTAATATGTATACAGTTTGATCTATTTTTTCACGTTTTCAACAGACTACATTAATTCATGCAACTACAGTAGACGTTGGGCTTTAGTCTGGAACCCTCAAAGGATAACCAAGATTCAGCATATAGAAATGGACCAAGAAAGGGCAGCATGAATTGTTAGCGGCAGCTACAACCATTCCTGCTACATGCTCTAACTTGGAACTCATTAAGAACCAGACGTGAAATCCTATCAATGGGCTTGTTAAAACGTTTTAATATTCCCAATAATTCATATTTTATTTCTTATATTTTTATGCCAAATAATCATTTTAGAAGTAGACAATCCCTCAAAACCATAATTAGCCTTCAATTGGTCTTTCTGCATGCGACTAGACAATGGAATAGTTTTCATTGTGATAATTTAAACTCACTTTAAATTCATGTACACCTTTTATAAGCATTCTTCTGAAAATGTGTAATGAGCCTCGCACAACCAGGAAGGCTTCAGGAGCCTACTGAGATCAGCCAATGGAAAAAAAAATGTACTCTTTCGTTAATTGTGCCCTACTACTTGTTTCGTGGAAATTTTATATAAAATAGGTTAGGATAGGTTAGGTTCGGAAAAGCTTCCTTTCCAAGAAACTGGAGATACTGGCAGGTTCACCTCTCCTAGAATCTGGAGATAAGGTCATGTTCCCATCTCCTAGAATCCATAGGTTAGGTCATGTTCCCATCTCCTAGAATCCATAGGTTAGGTCAGGTTCTCCTTTTCTAGAATCAGGAGGTTAGGTCAGGTAGGGGCAAAATGAAAGACTACATTTTTTTATTGGCCGGTCACAGTACGAAGCTGTTACATGTACTAGAAAAAAAACTTGTAGGTAAATATACTAAATTATATGAAAATATAGAAGGTATCTTTTAAGTACAAATTGCACACCTGATGTTCACTTTTTGTCAGGTGTTGTGATTTAAGGCATTTATTTGTGATCAAGTTGGTTAAACACCCAAAAGACCAACAACCGAATTTACAGCTCAATTTTTTTGCTAGTGCATGAACAAGTTTGAACTATCCCCATGTAAAGTGGCAGAGGACCCTTTTTAAATTTAAATATTAAGAACCCACTTTTTTGTGTGCAGATTATGAATATGTGCTAAAAACATTGTTTTATCTAAACTTTTCTTTTCATATATCATCTTAGATGGCCGTTGGCGCTGTAATTGACGAGTGGGGTGGCAGAGCAAGTAACACATCCTGTATAATGCAAACAACTCAAGATTGATGCAGTTTCATCAATTAGTGTCATCTAAGATTATTTTATAAAATAAGTTTTATACAAAACTTACTTGAGTTTTTCCAACCCACTTATATTGAGGATCAGAAGTCTTCCATGGGCAGTTCACAACTTCAATATTCTCTGTAATGAATAACTATTTGCTTATCTGTTTCACTAATAGCTAGCCTTTTCCTGTCTTGCCTTCTTCACATGTTACCTTGCAAAGCATACAGCAGTCATCATAATTGGGTTACTTTTGAAACATGATTATTACAATGTAAAAGGCATTTGGGTCCAAAACATTTCTAGGGGAGAGTGGGGCACATTTGAACACTTTTTGAAAATATTTTTTTCAGCTGTTTAATTATTTTTTTTTAATTTCCAACTCTAGTTAGTTAGTTTATGTGCTTATCTCTATTTCCAATTTTTTGCAAGAATCTTAATTTAATTGTTACAGTGTTTTAAATCATTTGAAATTTTTTTAAAAAGTGTTCAAATGTGCCCCATGACAGGGCACATTTGAACAGTTCCACTAATTTTAATTAAAAAAAGACAAATAAATACCTTAACATATTTGAACGCATTGTTAATTGAAACATATGTATTGAGCACAAATTAAACTATTTTAACGTACTTTGTATTTGTCTAGCTTGAGACCAAATCTTTTTGGCTTTGTACCGTAAAACTGGGATTAAAAAAGTCCGAAAAAAAGAGGCCACCACGATCAATACATATACATGTAAACATTTGAACATATTTAAACTATATGAATGTTTAATTTATTCAAAACTAAATTAAAACAAATATAGATAGGCAATTGGCCCATTCAAATGTGCCCCAGTCATGCTGTTTATAAGTGTCCCACTTTGCATCACGAGGCTAAGTGCTAAAAATGACCTTGTAGAAGTGTAATATCTTAAATGCTGACCTATCCATAAAACAGGCCATGTAAAAAACTACATATAGGTATCATTGTAACCAATCCTTGTTAGAAATAGACCCTGTAATATCTTGCGAACTTCATATTGAAAAATTACTTTACCTGTCAGAAAACATGAAATCAAACATAACTTTGTGTGCAGGCTTTCCACCAACTTGAAACTACATCCCAATATGTAGTTTTGGTGCTGCCTCATACTCACACATTTGGAATTCATTTTAAATAAAAACTTTCTACAATAATCTTAATGTTCAAATGTGCCCAGTGTTCAAATGTGCCCCACTCTCCCCTAAATGTTTGATTGTTATAGAGAAAATTTATGAAATGTTTACATTTATAGGCCCAAAAAGCTTTTAAAATTTACCATAGGGCCAAAAGATCCTTACTGCCAAAAAGGGCATATCGACAATGGTTTACATGTTTCTCTACATCAACACTATAAGGTCGTTTTGACATTGGATCCAAGAAGCTATTTACATTTATCTTAGCACCAAAAGCCACTATATTTTTAATTTATTCTGTTTATATAGCACTGTGAGCGTACAAGGACCGAGGAGCATCTAAGTTGCTTCATCAGAAAAAACTCAAACAGTGGCTTGAGGAAAGGCCACAATCTCTTGAAAACTGACGAAGTCAACCGAACATTTTGCCAAATCTGACAACACAAACTACAAGGTAAAACATCTAAGGACTATCACAAATCCAGCTATGGAGAATGCACTTATTTTGTGGTTCAATGCCAATAACCAGGAATGTATCAATTAATGCTCTCGCAGCGGTTAAACGGTAAACCGGAAACCATCTCAGAAGCGGTTAATCGGTTTGTATTTTTCGTTTCGTTTTACATGCAAAAAATGCAAAATTAGGCTTTCTTATTCACACTACCTACTTCATATCGCAGCAGTAGTGGACCTGCTTCTCCCTTCCTGCTACAATGAGGAAGTTCAGGCAGATCAGGCAGACATGCAGTCAGCCAAACAATTTGCCTGCCCTCATGGCCCAATATTCTGATGTGTGAAAACATTGTTACTAAATAAAGTAGTTTGATGCCCACAAATGTAGACATGCTGGTGTTCTTTGCAGCAAACAGTAAGAACATATAATTAAGATTGTTTAAAATAGTTATCAATCAATAAAAGATCCCTGTTGGTAAACCATATTTTCAGTTTTGTTTAGTAACGTAATGTTACTAATATTTGAGAATCGGTTTCCGTTTAACCGACCGAAAAAAGGGTTAGTTTATTAAAATAATGGGTTATTGCAATTACTAGTATCAATCAAAGTGGTGTTAACCTCATCTTAGATAGTTAAGCAAAAATCCTGAACTGTTTTTATCCTGACTAAAATAGAAAGTTAATGCGAAACGTCAATTGCAGCAACAGAGTTAAGCAAAATAATATTTTTAAAAAATGGAAAAAAATGGAACCAAATGGGAGTGGACATCAGCCCAGTACGTCAGAAGACTGGGCCCAAAGCAAACTAAAACTAAAAAGGAAATGAATACTAAATCAAAGAAGAAAAGCCGCATCCTGTAATATTCCACACATAGGGGCTAATTATCACAAATAGATAGATGCTAACTCATTGATTGCTAAGCCCAAAGATGTCCAGCCTATATTCGTCCCCAATAGCCTAAGGGATGTAACAAAGAAGTGTGAAGTCCCCTGCTGCCTTCTCCTGATTGGATACAGATAGAAGCCAAGCAGTATATAAAGAGGTCTCTTTTCTACAGAACCTCAGAATTGCAAAAGCACTCTCACTGAATAGAACAGTCAGAAGAACTGTAAAAATATGCTAAGATAGCAAATCATTCTCATGAGAAAATCGACACGCTCTAGTGTACTGACACTTTACTTTGCAAGCATCCTATGATGAACTTGAATAAACTTTACTTTGCATTTAAACTTACTAAATGACTTTGTCTAACTCAACTTGCACGCTACCAGCCGGGACAGCCACAGACTGATACCCGCTGCCTAGCCACTGCACACATTATGTCTATGCCAGAATGCATGTACTGAACAACAAGAACAAAAACATCGCGCATCTGCGAGCCATGAAAAGCGGTAGTTAGGCGTGGCCATCTACGTCAATTTGACGATGGTGGTAGGCGTGGAAATGGCAATGACAAAGTAGAGATCAGCTCAACTTTTGTTCATGGTCTTTGCCATTTGGCGCTATGCATCAAGGGAAATTTCCCTTTTAAGGTGTTTAAAAAATGGCAGCAATCTTCTACGAAACTATTTTAATCGAATTGATTAGGGAAAGGCAATTTTATGTAAAGTTTCGTTATTTAATCTAATATATTTTGCTTGGATATTGAATCTGTTATATTCTGAAGCACCATAAATGTTTATTATATTGAGATACATGCACATGTGTATAGGCCTAAACTACAATTGAAGTTGAAGGTAATTATACAGTGAATCACTGCATATTAATTTGTTTTTTAAATAGAAATATTATTTTTTCGTGGATGTTATTAAAATTAAAACTATATGTATGAGTGGTATTAAAATGTACGTTGAAATCAGCAAGTATGATACTAAGAATAACAGCGCTTTAGGTAACTGACCTAGTGGCAACAACCAACTTGGTTTTTGTGTTTTTGGTGTTTCGAATCCAAAACACGACGGTCAGTGACGTCCATCTTTTTTGATGACGTTGCACTGCCAGAGGGCAATTGTCGCAAACATGTATTTGGCCCGTGGTCCATGATATGTGAATACAGCATTAGGGTCCAAAACCTTTGGCACCACTCTAAACGAGCGAGGTAGAAAAAGCAATCCGATCGACTAAACATGGGCAACCCCGGACCTTCCATACCGAGCCCGGCTCCGGTTGATTCTCGACGCTCTGAAAGAAAAAAGAGTGCAGCTTCTCATCGCGACACAAGCCGCGACAGACCGGGTGGTCAACCCCAGCTAGAGTAGGCAATCCAAGGGGGACATCATATAACTGGCACCCAACGATACAAAGGGGGACGCCTAACAGTTACTTTAATTGTTGACGTCCCTTTACAAAATTATTAAGGCTAATAAAACTATTCAATGGGGACCATAGCATAACTTTTACGGCGCATAACTTATTGATGCACATGCGTAATAGTGTGCTTTTTTTTGTTAAGGTAAGTCATTAACGGCTCATAAAACCCCTCATAGCAAATCCGGCCATTGGGGCAATGGAGATTAGCTAATAACCCCTTATACTTACTACTAGTATTGGGTCGTTCGCAAACTACCAACTCATTTTGAAAGACTACTTGGCATGAATCGATTTTTTTAATTTAATGTAGTCGTTCAAAAAGCATCAAAAACATGGTCATCCATAAGTTAGTTGCACCACCAAACGGCGATTTTTTGAAATATTCGCCGTTTGGCGGCACCAGGCACGTGTTGCGAACGTGTTGAAGTCGATTCTCGAGTCGTTCGAAGTGAAACAAGTGATTCGGTACTTAGGTCGCAAACGACCCAGCACTATGAGTATATATTTCGAGTCAATAGACTCGTGAACTGAATTTTCGTGAATCGTGATTGAAGATTCGAGAACGAGAATTCAATACATGAATCATTCTCGATTAAAGACTTGAATTGAATTATTTTAATGAAGATGTATGTATATATTAACTTTTTAACACCCAGAAAAGTACACCCATACATATATTATACTTATTTCATTGTTACTTGGAATATAGCTGGAATTTTCTCTTTGCTCAGTGATCCGGATATCAAAGAATTCTTACTGAAAGCATATATAGCCTTCTTGTCAGAAACCTGGATCACTGAGAGTCAGAGCATAATTGATCCGACATTCGAAATGTCCTTCTACTGCCTCTCTCAATTGGCCACTAGAAGATCCAAATTTGGCCGCCCCTCTGGAGGAATTATACTGCTAATATCGAAGGAGATCTTCTTACAACCTCAAACCATTTCAAACTCAAACTCAACCGTGGCAGTAAAGCTCACCCGAATCAAACCCTCTAAAGACTTAAAAATAGGTACATACCTTCATGCAAATAGTAGAAACACTTTCAAAGTAATGTCGACCATATTAGCAAAACATCCCTCTAACATACCTTTGTTAGCCATGGGAGATTTTAATGCTCGCACAGTAAGCAAAGGGCCTTTTTTTGCTGATCAGAATTTCACATATATAAATAGAACTAGATTATCCATTGACATAAAACTAGACGGTAGAGGGAAAGACCTCATTAAAATGAGTACCAAACATAATCTAACGATCCTAAATGGACGTACCCAGGGAGGTGAAAACGGTTCGCCAACCTTCCATAAGGGAACATCATTTTCGGTCATTGATTATAATGTATATTACCAAATAATGCTGCCTTGACCAAAATCACTAATTTGAAAATAGTACCAGCACTCACCTCAGACCACTTCCCTCTGCTGTTGAAATACGGTGAAACTCAAAACGATCACATTAAAACTTCTACTCTACTAGATTTCCGAAACTAAAATTTAAACACTCTAAACTTATGCAAATAGAAATGTCGAAAAAATTGTCAGACATTGCTTATCAAAACATTCCAACCCGAGAAAGATATCCTTTCTTTCAATCCTTAATTGTATCCATACTAACACAAGCTAAGATGATTTCATCCCAACCACTAATACAGATCTCTAAAGTTAAATCCCCCTGGTTCAACGAGGAGTGCGTTGCACAAAAAAAAGAATCTTAAACAAGCAATACAGGCCTTCATAGGGAATCTCACACAACAAACAGAGGAAAATAAAAGCATCTTCAAAAAAGATTTCAAACGCTTATGTAGCTTTACTAAAACCCAGTACATTCTTTCATGGCATGAAAAACTTGATAGTGCCAAGTCACCCCAAGAACTTTGGAAATTACTGGGAAAATTAAGGCACTCTAGAAATACAGCCTTAAACACAATTAAAAAGACTACCTGGGAGGTTTATCTGAATAATATTTATTTACCAACACAGAGGCCAAACTTCCAGATTGTAACAAAATATATCAAAAAACTAAGGCAAAAAATGACTGTCGACCATTAACAGTTCGCCCTTATCTTCTCCTCAACATAATAACTACATCAAACCTTTCACAAAAACCGAACTCCTATGTGTCCTGTCGGCCCTTAAAACAAATAAGGCCCCTGGGCTGGATTTTATTCCTGCAGACCTGTTTAAGCACGCAAATTCATCCACAACTGACGAACTTCTTATACTCTTAAATCATACCCTCTCATCCCATACAGTTCCCGTCTCATGGCAAATGATCCAAATCCACCCAATCCACAAAAAAGGCGATAGAACACAGCCCAATAATTACAGGCCTATTAGCCTTGTCTCGAACATAGCAGAAATTTACATGTCTCTTATAGCAACTAGAGTCAATAAATGGGCTAGCGATAATTCCATCATACCATTTGAGCAAGCTGCTTTTCAGAGAAATAAGGGGACCCTATATCACGTCCTCATTTTAAACTCAATCATCCTTAAAAGACTGGCTAGACCAAATACCCCCACCTTTACGTTTATGGCTGACCTAACGAGAGCCTTTGACCCTGTTGATCATTACATACTTTGGTCAAAGTTAAGGGCTCTCAATCTTCCCCCACAATTTCTTACAAATATTTCAACCTTCTATGTGCAATTATCAATACAAATTAAAACACAAGAAGGTTTAACTTCCCCGACGAAAATTACCTCAGGTGTCCTGCAAGGTGACCCCCTCAGCCCACTACTCTATTCTCTTTTTTTGGCCGATCTACCATCATTCATACCTAACAAAAAGGGCTGTATGGTTAATAACAGACTCATTTACTGCCTAATATTTGCTGACGATATAATACTAATCTCAAAAACTAAGGCTGGTCTGACTAAACAGATCGAATACCTCAAGAAATACCTCACACTTAATGCTCTAATCCTCAACACAGATAAATCCAAGATATTAATTTTCTCTAAAAAACATAAAAGCCCAACCCTAAATACTTTTAATTGGGGTCCTATCAGACTAAATATGGTCTACTCTTGGTCCTACCTTGGTATTAAATACTCTAATAACGGAAAATTTCAGACTTATCTAAAATTTATAAAAGGAAAGTATTTCACCAACTTTAAACCTCTTCTGAAACTCCTAACTACCAAAAAACTTAACAACTTAAGCGTTCACCTCTAACTGTTTTATTCGATCATTTTACCCATTTCTTATAATGCAGTTTTCTGGGCGTGGACCATAAAGGATGCACTAGATGTCTTTCTTGAGCGTTATATTCATAGAACTTTCTGCCTTTTCCCAACTACGCCAGCTTACATGATCTATAAACGAACTCAGCATCCAGCCATTAAACCTTAAAATACTAAACCATACATTTAACTACTAGTTCAAGGCAGCACGTACAAAAAAACCCTCCTTTACTCAGACCACTTTTTTTGGATTAGCTCGATAGTAACCCTGATAAATACAACCTGCTAAGATTTTTTATCCTACTACTAGTAAAAAGCCCACCCTACAACACCACTCTGTTCAAATACCCGCCTCTATGGATAAAAAAAACATGGGAACTTACTCTGGAACATACAAAATTACCCGAAATTTTGAAAACCAAGACAAGATTGAAAGGTCAAATAAGTTGTATAAACGCATTAACACATTCCCTAACCAGCAACAACCTTACTTCTCATATGGCATACCTTTCTTTTTGAAAAAATTCATCTTCCAGATCCGTACAAATCAATATTCCACCTATTCCAAGAAAGGTATTCTAAATATAGCCCCAGGTACAGATTGCCCTCTCTGCGAAGCCCCCATCCTCAACTGGCGACATCTCATAGTCTGTTGTCAACACTTTTCAGTGACCACCACGAGGAGGAATTCCCCCTGCACCCTTCCTTCGACCTGTCATCCTGACGAATTTCTGATAGACTCCCTGGCGCAGCCCAAGACCCCTCAGATGTGGCTGTTTTACAGAATAGCACTGATGGCAGCTAGTGTTCAAAATGATGAACTGACACCCCTCGAGTAGATGTGAAAACCTTAGAATGTAATGGTGGTAAACTAAAATAAATTATCTAAAGCCCAATTCTCCCCCATTTCTGTGTTATATGGAGTAACCTTATGGATTCGTTGGCCCCACACTTAAACTTCGGCCTGCAGAGACCTCCGGGCTGGCCGACTTCTGGTAACCCCAAAATAACATGGGGGTGTTGTCTCAGCCTTTCTAACACATCCCACTAAACCTGGGTTGACCGAATCCATGAGATCTAACCCCAAAACTGTTATTGTACTAACATTGCATTATTATTTTTGTATTGATTCCATGTATCCGATAATGTATTGTTTTGATAATATCTGTAAATATTGTACATTGATAATTGATTACTGAAAACTTCATAATAATTGTAGGATATGTCTGGACAGTCTGAGTACCAAAAGACTTAATACTTTCTCTACTTAATTCATTGTTATATACATGTATGTCTCATGCGTACTCTTTTATTTCCAACAAATCCCGAGCCGACAACATTAGGGACAGGGTCACTAGGACCCAGATCAGTATATAAATATAGAAAATAAGCAATTAGCCACGACCAACCCCCCAGCCGTGGCTTGGCAACAAATATGTACCAAGGACCACTACTGGATGCCTTTTATATTCACTTCGGAATGTTAACACCTGATCAACATTCCTGGTCACCACGCCAAATACGCCGTGACCCCGAATGTTGGCCTGGCCGTCATATTTCCCGGGATAAAAGTCCCCCAGGGTCAGCTGACCCTGACACACGTGTACATATGTACCTTACATGTGTTACAAGTATGTGAGGCTGAACCGAAGGAAATAGGTTTGTTTCTTTGGCCTGCACTCAGTGCATCTTGGTGTTACTCGGTGCAAACCAAGAAACCAAAGAAACAGAAATAAATACAATAAAAAAGATGGCGGCCCCATCGAATTGGTTCAACCAATAGAGAGTGATCTTTCAGATGAGGATACTATGAAGCAGACGATTCTGTGCCGTACTGACTTTATTCTGAACAATTTTCAGTGCAGGTTTTTCCTGCCCTGGTTTGCACTGGATTTCTATTTCCTGTGCCAAAGAAACAGAATCAGTGCAGTCAGTGCAGCCAGTGCAGGCCAACAAAACACATTTACCTGCTCAGTGCTAACTGAGCAGGCCAAAGAAACAAACCTAATAATTCGAACTTCACACCAAGTTTCAGTCATCTGGTACTGAAAGAATTTGACCTTTTGTTCTTTGCTCGAGTATGAAGTCAATTCTTTTGTAAATGAAATAGCCTTATTAGTTAGGGATTTGTAAGCTAATCAAGAAAGGTTGGCAAAAGGCCAAGAATATATATTTAAGGGAAATTTTAGGGAGAGTTAGCCCTTGGCCAGACTAGACCTTTTCCTCGCATTTGGTCAGTCTCGAGCAGGGCATCGAATTTAAATTTTAGAATTATTAGATTCGCACATTAATATCCCAGGGCTTAATGTCTAGCCCAGGGCTTAATCATGATATATGATGTTTGAGGAGAGATTCAACAAAGATCAGTGAGGATATTCAACATGCAGGTTAGAACAAATATTTTTTTTTACATAATGTATTTTTGTTCGGAATTCGTTCAGGAAAAAAAGAAAATATTTTTGTTTGTTGAAACAAGTCTTTCAAGCAGTCAAAGAGTGGTGCCTAATCGGACCTGAAAGGTTGTTATCGATAAAAAGTTTCTGATGAAAGTGGGTAGATGTCCACTGAGGCTCATTGAGTGGATGTCCCAAAGTATCCCATGGCTCCATGTAGTCATATGCTTTCTCGAGGTCAAAAAATGTGCTGACGAGGTGCTGTTTGCACGCAAAAGCTTCATGCACAAATATCTCTAGTCTCAGGAGGGTGTCCACATATGAGCGTCCAATGCGAAAGCCAAATAGAAGGTGATATTAAGTTGATAACTTGGAAAAACCACAGCAGGCGGTTGTTAACCATTATTTCCAGGGCTTTGCATGTGCAGCTGGTTAAGGCAATAGCTCAGATGGTTGGAATGATCTTTACAAGGCTTTGGTAGTGCAACAACATAAGAATGCTGCCAGGCTGTGGGGAGGGTGTGATCCAACCAGATTCTGTTGTAGGTGGATAGGACTATACAGAGAAGGCTGTGGAAGATGCTGCAACATACGGTAATGAATGTCATAGCCTGATGGTGCAGACTCCCAAAAGGTACAGATAAAACAAATGGTGAGTATTGTGGCATGGTTACGCGAACAGCAACTGGTTGCGAGGTTTAGCAGCAGAGATATGGGAATGTTGTGCAATTCAATATATCTCAGTACCCTAAAATCAGCAAACATATGCCATGTGGTTTGGGGGGGAGGGGGAGGAGGAGAAACATACCCATTATCAGGAGAATGCTCCTACGTCAGTAGTGCGTAGAACATCATAGTACAATATAAATGGAGTGAATTTAAACTATCACATGGAACATTAATCTATCGTCTAATTGCATGCAAAATGAAGGACCAATAGTAAACTTCCGTTTTGGCATGCAGCCCGCTCAATGGTTTTAAAATATTTATTTTGGTAGTAGTATGGACGCGATTGTTGGTACTCTGGTAATGTTTAACGAGGGATGCCCAACAACCTCCACAAATAAGTTTGCTATCATCTTCATTCCCATCTTCCCTACATGATGGGGGAAGACAATTACGAAGAGATCCGTCCACAAGTTTCTTGCTGGTGAGTTCAGCAGTAAAACCCATGATGTATTAATACGGGGATATATATTTTAACAATTCCCCATCAGCTCTACATGCAAGAAGGAACTAGGAGTCGGAGGCGATGGAGAGGCACCCTGTTGTCGTCCGTTGCCCCATTGTTTGTTGAGGACACGACTTGGCACATGATAATGGTGATCTCTAATAATTCTGTCTAATAAAATGGATCGCATGTATTTACTAATAGCCGGTGCTGGAGGGAACACTTTCCCGACGTGAACATTTTGTGGGAACCAAGACAAAGCAGGCTATGCAATGGATTAAATTCTTGTGATTTTTGTTTCCCTTTGCTTTTGCCTACTAAAATCACTCTCCACTTAAAAAGTTGTGTTTGGTGTATTTACACACCTATGGTCTAAAGTCATTTGTGTATGTACTGGTAAACAATACGAAAATTTTCTTATTCAACACAACAAACACTTTCCTGGTAATTAACCTTTTTGCTGGTTTAGTGAATATTGCGAGATTACATTTATTCGCAATATTAAGGCTGAACTAAACACCCCCTTTCCTATAAGGAAATTTTTTGACGAGCCCAGCGTCTTTTCTAATGAAAATTCTGGGGAAAAAACATTGGTAAAAATTCTGTTTTCATACATTAGTGCACAGAGACCATGTTTTTTATGAAAATGTCTGGTTATTTTTAAAATTAATAAATATATTTTTTTTTTAATTTTGCCGGTGTTTTGCATGGTCTTGCTGCTACCTGGTGTCATCTACCTGCAATTTATCGTCGCATATTCGAAAATATATTGATTACTTGCTTAATATTAAACAGACGTTAATATAAATGTATCTGTGCCCTAGCTGGATAAACAATTCATGCTTTCAAATTAAAATACACACCTTAACTGGTATTATAAATGTTATATCGTAACAAAATCCAAATTCCATAAAAAAAATTCTAAAAACGCCTGTAGCTGACACCAGTTGGCATCAAAGACTTAGCCACGTGAGATGTCCATGTAAAAGTTCCTGACAAGTGTAAATTCCTGCTGATGTTGGTATTTTTAGATATATGCCTGATTCACATCTAGGCGGATTTTGTCCGCCTGGAGGTGCATCTTTGGCCATAATTGAGTATGGCCAAAGATGCACTGCGCATGCGAGTTCGGGCAAAATCCGCCTAGATGTGAATCAGACATAACATTCGGCACTGATCGATTTTATAGAACAAACTAACCTTTATATAGCGTATTACCTGCGAAACGCGACTTGCACACTGGTTTACTGAGACAGAATCACGATTTTACATGTGAAGAGCGTACGGTATAGCAATTTTTTCGGTTTTGTTTATGTTAAATCATTAAAAATGCAACATATTTTCTTGTGCATCTTAATTATGGTAATACTGTACATGTATCTGATTCTTAAAATGTACAATTTTGCACGTACATTACATGTGTAGGCTACAGTTGTACACGTATACCCGCGTGTTTGTGTGGAACCTTCATATAGCATATCCCTCCAAATTGCACACCCCATGCATGGTTCGGTCCCAAGCAGGTGCGCTATTCACAGGTTTCACTGTATTATATAGGAGGATATCATGAAAAATATGAGACATCATGAAAAATTTAATACCAAGACGTTCTGCAACGATTTTACAACTATTAATTGCGATTTATTAACTCACCATAATTGGCAATTGCTTTCCGGTCATCCGGATAGTTTGCAAACACCCAAAATACCTGAACCAGAGGTCAGTTTTCGTCGACCTTTACCAGTGTGGGGTTGGGGGTAACACGAGAACTTTGGGTCATTGCGGTTATGCACCTCTGACAAGTTATTAACCACGAATGGTAAAAGTTTATGCTTTGCACCATGACCAAGTGTCAACGGGATTTCAAAGCCCAGATATTTACGACTAACAAAGTTGTGTTTCCACCTTAATGAGGCAGGTTGTGGGAATAACTTTTTCGACCATTGTTGTTGTTTTACAATGGACATGGGAGGAACGGCCAAGTGCGTTTACCTGGATGGCTTGGCTCAGCAACGTAATTAAAACTGCGATAATTGCGGCGCTGAGAGAAATTTCTGATGGAAATTGAAAACGGATTTTCGCTTGGTCGACTGGGTGCCCAGCGTTGCGGCTAACAGGAGCCCCGGATGCCACGCTTTTCGGGACACGGATATTGTTTGTTGGATCATGGATGGCATATCAAACCAATCCCCCGTGGCCTTTGTTTGAAGTCCGACACCCCTTTGGGGGCCATGTTTGTTGAAAGGATGACTGGTTGTGGTCAAGTGGGCGATATAAGTGCCGCCAACGCATCCACCTCCAAAGTGATTCAATGAGGAAAATTCTCCAAAATCTTTCTTGGAATAGGTATGATAGGTTATGATAAATGCTGTCGACATATCCCAAGAGCCCAAAATCGTTACAATTCAATTCAATTCCTTACCCTGCAGTCAGCATGTAGTATGCCATGTGGCAGGGGGCAAAGTGCCAGAATTTTCAATGGGTAGAGTATACGGTCGTGGCCGATTTTTTTGGGGAACTATCCCGGCATTCGCCTTTACGTGTCTATATAGGCGATTAATGGAGGTTGTGGGAAACCACGAAAAACCACAACCAGGATAGCCGACAGGGGTTTGAACCCAGGTCTCCCGAAATCAAGGAGCTAAGCATAAAGCCACTAAGGCAACCTTGTCGATTTTTGGTTGGAGGGGAGGTTCTTTGAAGGAAGGGAGAAATTATTTGGGTGATGGAAAGGTTACTTTGGTGAGAGGAAAGGTTCTTTGATGTAAGGAGAGGTTTGTTGTTGGGAGGAAAGGTTCTTAGATGAAAGTAGTCGAGGTTTTCTGTTTTGAGACAGGTTCTTTGATAAAAAGGAGACATTTTTTGAAGAAAGGAATCGAGATTCTTTGGGTGAAGGAAAGGTTCTTTGGGTGAAGGAAAGGTTCTTTGGGTGAAGGAAAGGTTCTTCGTAGGGAGGAAAAGGTTCTTTCATATCCGATGAAAATATTTTCAAAAGTTCCTTGGTTACATCGTAGTTAAAAATCGGCATCGTATAGAAAAGTTTCTAAAAAGGACTCAATTGTTGCTCTTGTCCATTGTTGCCTCAACGATTTCTATTTACAGAATATGAAAAGCCCGTCAAAGTCCATTAGAAAAGCCGATAAAAATGTAAGTCTTGGGAGAAGAGGGGGGGGGGGGGGGGAGTAAATGGGTGCAGGGGGGGGGAGAGAAAACTTCACCGTCTGAATCACGGCCACTGAATGTCAGCGTCGCATCTCTCTGATTCCCTACGGAAAGGCATCGCGTATGACGTCAAGCGATAAACAATTTTCGATGGGCACGAATATCCGAGATCTCTTCGCTCGCCCTCGGTCGTAACCATGGTTACGATTTGCATCGATGAATGCCAAATCAGGATTCGGTGCGCCGAAAATAGCAATTAATGCGAGCAATTAAATCCGCATTTAAAATTCGGCGTATCCCGAAGCGGACATTTTTTTTCAATTCGTGGCGTCTTTCGTCGAATCCTGTCCCCTTCGGAAATTGGTTCGGAAACGGTGTTGCATAATTTGAAGCGATCCATGCATTTATGTTCGGTTAGCAACAGGTTTTTCTTGAGGCCGATGGTTGATCGAAAGTTCTTAACGTCTTGAGAAATTAAATTCCCGTAAGAGAACCGCACCTGAAATGGCAAAGATGAATCTTAAGCGACAAGCTATGCCGTTTGAGTTTATTAATTTATTATTACGAACATTAAAAATCACGTTAACAAACCAAACTTGGATTTTCAGAAAATTTTCAGAAAAATGGGTTGACGTCACATCGGGCAAAACTGTAAAACTGTCAAGGCATGCTTTAAATGTGCATATGTACTCAATTGCGAGCATCTTGACTTGTTCGATTTAAAGGATGAGGGATGAAACATGGCGACTCGAAAGGAGGACTCAGTCCTGAATGAGTCCTCAAAAGTCTGGAAGGAAGTCTTCAAATGAAGCACGTTGGTTTCGATGGGCACATACAATGTAGAGATTTGGGGGTGAAGCGCCAATTTCGATTGGTTGGCCGCATGGTCGGTCTTCGAGAACCTCGCCAGTGTTCGAAGCCTCCGAGAACTTCGCCAACATTTGACGTCTCTAAGAACCTCGCCACCGTTTGTCGACTTCGAGAACCTCGCCAGCATTGAACGTCTCAGAGAACCTCTCCAGCGTTCTAAGTCTCAGAGAACCTTGCCAACATTTGACGTCTCTAAGGCCGGAATTCATAGTCGTATAAGTAGTACTTATTTTATATACTTTTAACACACAATGAATTCACTATGAATTCCGGCCTAAGAACCTCGCCACCGTTCCTCGTCTTTGAGAACCTCTCCAGCGTTCGAAGTCTTCGAGAACCTCTTCAGCGCCAAACGTCTCCGAGAACCTCTCCAGCGTTCAATGTCTAAAAGAACCTCGCCAGCGTTCCTCGTCTCCGAGAACCTCTCCAGCGTTCAATGTCTAAAAGAACCTCTCCAGCGTTCAATGTCT
>JAQGCC010002708.1:0-17468 GCA_034698905.1 Xestoiulus laeticollis | reverse complement strand
ATTTGTGAAACTGGAAACGGAAGCGGTTTCCAGTTTCCAGTTTCGTGAAATGTTTGCTTGGTGTGGACGCACCTTTATACCACACGTTTGAAAAATTTTCATGCACAACTAAGTGGACCTGAGATCTGCTCAGTTGAGCACGAACATTTTTAGAACGAGTAGTACTGCGCATGCATGGCACAAGTGCTCAATTTTAAATTTGCTCAAGTGTCCAGGAGTTCCCCTAATATGGTCGCATTTCCTGATATATGCAGTACAAATTTACTTATGTGTTTTTAAACGATTGCAAATACATCACCTTTTATAGCTCCAATTTTTCTCCTTCTTTCAAATGCTTCAATAACCTGCGTCGTACCTTTTAAAAAACAGGTCGAAACTTCAATTGGACAGATTTAGCACCAATTTCTAGTTGTGTGAAAAATGTGCAAATAGGCTAACAGAAACATGGCACCTTGTAGGCAACACGTAATGCGTAGTAAAGCAGTCCAGTTCATCGTGAGTCACCCGAAATGTTGGTGTTGCAATTTGGACTGTTTGTTTGTCGTCTATATTTGTAAAATATTGTTTCCCTGCAGAGGTACTTGTGGGCCCTTAAAGGGTTAAAACAGGGTGAGGTCCAAAAAAAAATTTCATTTTTTTACTTTTTTTTATTTTTGTTATACTTTGTAATGACTCGACATTTGCAGCCTATATTTTTATCCAAATAGTTTGCCCATATCTCATGCCATTCCTTAGGGGCCATCCATAAATGACATCAACAAAAATTGACACCTCCCCCCCTCCCCCTTCCTAAATCACAATCATTTCAGTTACCTCCCTCCCCCTCCTATATACATCGACAAGTTTAATAAATTTGTCTAAACACGTAAATATTGTATTGGGGCGGAACCTGGACACGTTCTTAGTTTAAAAATCAAAGTCAATACAAAATATGTAAAGAATTAAGTTGACTGAATACATAAAGTATGCTTTACATTAGCTTGTTTTAATAACGACATTTATTTTATTCTATTAAAGAGAACGAGTTAAAGCATCTGTAAAAATCCAATTCCTTGTTGTCTTCAACTGTGTCCTGAAGTCAACTAGGGTCAACATTTTCACTACCCTACAGCTGTTGACGACATTTATGGACGGCCCTTTATTAAGGATCATAATACCCTTTGGAGCAAACCATAACCTGCAATGTTAATTTTCGAAAGCCATTTTCTCCATAATTTATAAAGATAAATTAATGGAATAAATTGTTCAATATTCATCACGTTTTGGTGCTCCAGCTGTCTATTACATTTCGTCAAATTTAATAGCATAAACTTATAATTCCATATACATATAGGGCCTACATATTTGAAATAGGGGTTTTATACTGTACAACCGCTCAAAAAGCACAGTGAATACATGTATAAATAATAACTGGTTGAAATATTTTTTTTAAATGGCAAGCTACAGTATTCACCAAAAAGTGATGTGAATATATTGAACAATTTTATTTATTATTTTTTTATGAGTTATGGAGAAAATTTAACATTACTAGTACTAGGGCTTGCTCCAGAGGGTAATGAGCCTTAAGTTAACACTTCTGATAAAATTGTTATAAAGCAAGTTACATGTAAAAATTCTACAGAAGTGACGTGCATTTCTAAAAAAATGTGCATAATTTAAAAAAAATAATAATTTATTGTTACGCAAAAATGCTCAACAAATTGTCTAGAACATGTGAGGTCTTTTTGAAATTAATGGATATGATCCTAGCTGAAAACCGATAGAGTGGAATTTATGAAAATGTGAGGCTGCTCACGGCGCATGCGCAATTACAATAAATCGGATTTCATCTAGCGTGAAATCCATTCTGCGATCACAGCTAATATAGGCTATTTGAAAATCTACTTTAAAAATTTACAGAAAAATGCGATAATAAGCCACTGTTGAATGAGCTTGCATTCCCTCCACCATTTTTTTGAATGTATTTTTGCAAGAGATGTGGCTTACTTAAGAGATTTACACACAAAACATTGGGACATCTTTCAACTAGGTTCAGATCAATACATGTTGCTTCTATAAAGAACTTTTGCATGTCGTTTCTTGTACATTGTACATTTATAGTTCTACATGTATTTTAGCATTCATCTTGGAGGGATGCATGCAAATAGACTATATATGTATAAATATATTTGTATTTTAAAATTCAATTTGACAAAATCGAGTAAACTTTATTTCAGTTCTTTACAAATTGGTATTGACGAAATAAGATTTCGAAATAATTCGTCTCTCTGCTTTTGTGCATTTCCTCACAAAGCTGTAAGCTAAAAAAATCTTAATCTTACTGCTTAAGGGGGATCTGAACTGCATGTTTTGCTATGAGGGAAATTTTAAAACATACTTTTAAAAAAACTACTAGTTATAACACAAAAATAAAAATTGATGAAAATGCAGTATTTTTGTAGCTACTACATGATCAAAATTTCATAATTTTCCCATTTATAGGTAATTTTAAAAAATTAAATACTAAAATACTTATTTTTTTGGAATACACACCGTGCCAGTACCTGCTGCCACCTAATGGCGTGTCGAGGAACTATCGCAAAACTTTTACATTTTTTTTTTTTCATTTACAGTCCCCTATAAATGGGAAAATTATGATATTTTGATCATGTAGTAGCTACAAAAATACTGCATTTTTATCAATTTTTATTTTTGTATTATAACAAGTAGTTTTTTTAAAAGTATGTTTCAAAATTTCCCTCATAGCGAAACATGCAGTTCAGAGTCAGTTCAGTTCCCCCTTAAAAGGAGAAAAGTATTCAGATGCCGGTATTCTATTTTATAATAATCTTAAATAGCTTAATCTACATGGGAAATTCACCATTTTAACTCATTTTTAATATAATTTTACTTCTACAAATGTAAAAGTTGACATGCACTTTATACACTTTTTTTAAAAGCAAAAAGGACGGTGCTGTGTCAAATACTCGAAATTCAATTTCCCGAATTTTTCTGACTGATGGCACATGTACATGTACTACATTAAATAAATAATGCATGTGTCTACTCGAGCAAGTGTTCAATATCATAATTATTTACTATAGCCTCCTAATAATAAGAAAAACTATACATATTTTAATTAGTTAATTATGATATTTACTGCTCATTACCCTAGCTCTGGAGCAATTAAGCCATATGCCTGCAATATGTTAAATTTCAAAAGCCATTTTCTCCAAAGGGCTTAAGTTATAAAATTAAATTAATGAAAGAAATTCTCTCGGTATTTGTCACGTTTTCGTGCATCGTTTTAAAATTGTATTTCCTCCAGTTATTTTTTAAATAAATGTTTTTTGAGAGGTTATGGTGTCATCATTTGGCGGCCAGGGGGCAGCCAGTATCCCATCAAATACACCCCTGTTTCAAATATATGCAATTATGAGTTTATAAGCTGTTAAATTTGAAGAAGTAAAAACATGTTGAAAATTAAGCAATTTTTTTCATTAATTTATTTTTTTAAGTAATGGAGATTAATGGCTTTTTAAATTTAACATTGCAGGTAGCCTATATAGTGCTTGCTCCAGAGGGTAATGAACCTTAATTCCGATATGATAAGGTGTAAAAAACTTAATACTAATTTTAGCAATCCCAAGCTGAGGTGAGCATTTGTTGAGCATTGCAAATTGTATTCTAAAACTTACACTGTACTTAGAATAACGAGATAATAAGTTGTTAGACATATTACCATATGTTTTAATTTGTGGTCAGATGGTCAAAGAAAATTGTTTTTAAAAATTGGAACACATCCCCATGGAGATGCTGGGGATGATAAAATCGATGCAATCTGTTGAATTCACCTTTATTGGTGTCGATATGTACATGCAGCTTACATGGTTGAAGAATGGATTCCATCCTAGCTGAAAGCCTATTAGGATAGAATTTACACAAATGTAATGTACAAGTTCAGCACATGTACCTGGAAAGTAAACATATGTTACATTGTATTTTAAAAATGGCTGCACATTAACTACATGTATAGGCTACTGGTACACATACTTGATCCAATTTTTGACAGTTTCCTTCTATGCAAAAGGGTGTAAATGAGCTAAGCTAAATATTGATAATAAAACGACAAAACATTTGAGGGCTATTAGAAACTACCCAGAAAAATGCTATTCTTTATTCTTACCCAGAATTTTTTCGCCCTAAGAATCGATATCTTGCTGTTAAAAATCAATTCCTAGGGAATCTTCACTGGGATGTAAAATGGGTTTTATCAATTGAAAAATGCATTATCCCGATGAGGGTTTTATCTGCAGTATGATTACAGTGATGCTCAACTATTAAAAATAATACAGTTATAGGAGTTAAGAAAATCGGTTTCTTTCCAGCAAATTTTGTGAATCAAATTAAATTACTTTCTGAAATCAATTAACCATTAATTTATACGTGATATGTATACATCGATATAATGCTTTATATGCAGATAGTTTTGTAATATTGGATTCAAATACATGTACATTTTTGTGAGATCAGAAATAATATGAATATTATAAGGGATACATGTAAGTTTTTGTTTTGACTTATCCTGGATAAACCAATCTTTTCCGTTTTTTAGACTAAAATGTTCAATCTTGCGGGAATTTTAAAAGTGTGAATTAATAACCATATTTTGCAAGTTTTAGCAGCATATTTTATAACGATTAGATGTAGTACATGTATTCGAAATATTTTTAATATTAATATTTTTATTAAATATCCATAGTTTGAAATTAAATGGATTACAGTTCGATGCCTGTTTTTTAAAACTCATCATTTTATGAAGAAAAATGTAAATATTTATCTAATGCAAATCATAGTCCCATTTTTGTCCCTTAAAGTTTATTTATATTTAGACTAAACAATAACACTTTACATTTCAAAATTGATTTTCTGGTGTAATTAAGTGCATGTAAATTAATATTGAATAAATAAGTGTGCAAATACAAACTGGGTTTTTGTAAACAAATAAATGAAAACGAAAAAGGTCATGGCATAGGCCTAATAGTAAAATTGCATAAAAATGAATTGGTACCATTTGCAATTGACCATTTTGGTTTTATTTAATAGTCCATTTAAATACGACACAGCTGGGGCATTATGGAAATTGATGTCAAAATACATTAATGTTGACGTCAAAATGTAGGCCTACATTAAAATCCACTTGATGCCCATCTAGGCATAACTCTGCAAATGTCCACTAAGTGATGTAGGTCTACCTATGGATATTTTTTAACTATCCAACAGTAATATTTCCACAGGCTTCTAACTGTCCCCATAATCTGAACATTTTGCCTAATAATGCTTTTAAGAAGAAAAAAATTCAGATTTATGCATTTTTCATGACAAAATTTAGTTTCGAATGTTTTGGGACTTTTGGGGAATATTTTTTGCTTTGATAGGATGAAATATGAATTCATTGTAAATGAAATCCTTTTTTATATCTCAGCATTGCGGCTTTTATGCATTAATGCACACATGGCTTAGATTTAAAAAAAAAGGAACTAAATCATCACAGTTTGCTTGTAAAACTTTCTTTTTTTTATTCTTTGATATCATTTTCAGATTGCTCAGTGTACTATAACGAAAATATTCAATAGCGTTTTTTTTACCCTTCTTGCACAGTTTTAAAAATATTTGTTCGATTTTTCTCTCCCTCCAGAAATTGGACAAGTGTTTTGCTACTCTCCAAGCTATCATATCTGATTTGTCGGAAAAAGATGCCCACGATGCATTGAATGCAATGGTAAGCCTGATATATTCAGTTAAAGAAATTTTGTCACGTCAAAAGCTATTTACATCACCAAGTTGACCTTTTTCTTTCTTCCCTAGGTGTGCAAAGGGTTGCCGCATCATGAAGAGGTGTCGATAGGCCTAATGGTCGGTATTTTATCAGAACAAGAAAATTGTGCCAGGGTAATTTGAAAAACTTTTTTTTTGATACACGACTTATTGTGCCCGAATTGAAATGCATAGCCTTTAACATATTTTCGTTTTGTGTTTGCAGTATTACCGTGATCTAACGTTCATAACCAGAGATGGGCTACAATTGGTTTTGGGTAACCTCAATCAACTCATTATAGAAAAGTATTTAAAATTACAAGATGCTGTAAGAACGCAGGTAACGAGTGCTTTTGACGCAGTTGAATTTGTTGTATATTTTGATGTTACTCTGATTGTTGTTGCTTTATTCCTTCTTTCAGTTAATCTGGCTCTTGAAAGAAATGATTAAAAATTCAGTCCTAGGAGTTGATGGATTATGTTTAAGTTTATTGCGTCAGATTGCAGGTAAACTGATATATTTGCAAAAAAGTGAATGATTGTTTTGAAATTGTATTTTTTAACAGAATGCATGTGGTACTTAAGAGGGTTGCATACCAGAATAAGCCTTTTTTTCTAAATTATTTTATAATTTAATTTTGGAAACTGTTAGGAACAAATGGAATGTACGAGGACCTAGTATAAATATTCTATTATTTGTTTAATTTTTTTGTTTATTTATATGTATATTCCATTTCATGGAAATATGTCCACAAAGTTTATCAGACACTCTACAATTATAAACTTTACAGACATATTTCCATGAAATGTAATATACATATACATAAACAAAAAATTTAAACAAATTTATGCTAGGTACAAGTGCATTCCACTTGTTCCTAATAGTTTCCATAATTAAAAATAAAAATAATTTAGAAAAAATGGTATTATTCTGGTATACAATCCTCTTAACAGAATGCATGAGGTACTTAAACTGAACTTTAATTTTAACTTTCTCATAAATTTTAATATTACATGCTCTGTAGTTTAAATAGGCAGTTAGCCTTCATTTTTTAAAAAAAAGTATTACTGTTGAAATTAGTTTAAAATTTTTGATTGTCTTGTTGAATGGTGCTTTTGTATGCATTTCTAATTCAAATTTGGTATTTTAGGAGGCGATGTAACACCAAAAAATATTTGGTTAGCAGAAACCATGTTAGATACTTTTATTGAAAATAGGTGAGTGTGGTTAATGTTTCCAAAAATTTTTGGTAAAAACTGATGTTTCTGGAAAGAATTGATTAATGATTATGGAATAAATGGATAATTTTGACTGAAATTATATTCTTGCACTTTCAAACTTGCATTATGTTAGAAAGCAATATTTGATATTAAATTCTTAGTTGTTTTCCTTTAGATATAAGTTCAAAATAAAATATTGCAATTTCTTTTTTCACGTACTGCAATAAATGCAATATTCGAAATCCGACTGTTTGTTTTTTCAGAGTCTGGGTGGATAAGATTCCAGTACTTGTAGCTACTATTGTGTACACATACTTGAGGTTAACTGTTGATCATGGTGCAGTGATGTTCAATAGTCTTCAGCAGAAGGAAACAGATTTTATTGTTATGCTTCTTAGAGAAAGGGTAAGCGTATAATAATTTGATTAATTTATCTCCAAGGCTTGCTTTTTTACATAACCTGTGAAATTTCGGATGTCTTTCAGTTTACAGAGTGTACGATGATCGGGAGGGATCTCGTGAGGTTATTACAAAATGTCGCCAGGATACCGGAATTTGAGAAGTTATGGAGGGACATGTTATTTAATCCTACTGCGATTAGTCCAACCTTTACAGGTAAGAAAGTGGGAGCTGTTATTTACGCAACTATTTTATCACATTTCATGTGCGTCACACAAAATTGACATTTTTTACTGTTCCCGATAATGATGCATACTGTATTTACTCATGTAAGGGCTCCCCTTTTTAAACATTCACAAATTTGCTTAGTCATATATGTTTTATTTTAGGAGTTTTACAGTTATTAACAATTAATTATTGCTGTTCCTTATAATGATACATACTGCATTTACTCGAGTAAGGGCCTCCCGTTTTTAAACAAATTTTTACCCATCGAAGCATGAGTAAATGCGGGTAAATACGATAATAGAAGATCTCCTTTTTTATTTGTTTAATAATATATGTTTTATATGTAGGAGTTTTACAATTATTAACAACACGAACGTCGAGGAGGTTTCTGCAGTCAAGGCTAACACCTGATATGGAAAAGAAAATTTACTTTTTAACGTCGCAAGTACGCTTTGGAAATCATAAACGTTACCAAGAATGGTTTCAGAAACAGGTTGGCATTCTGCGAGAGCGTTTTTGTGACGAGGAAAGTTCATGTCTTAACTTTAAGTTATTTTTCAGTATTTGTCGACTCCTGAAAGTCAGTCCTTACGCTGTGATCTTATACGCTTCATTGTGTGTGTAATTCACCCACCAAACGAGTTGCTTTGCTCGGACATCATCCCCAGGTGGGCAGTGATCGGTTGGCTGCTCACGACGTGCACATCCAACGTTGCGGCATCCAACGCAAAGCTGTCCCTCTTTTACGATTGGTTGTTTTTCGATCCTGAGAAAGACAACATCATGAACATCGAGCCGGCCATTCTAGTAATGCATAATTCTATGAGGCCGCATCCGGCAATCACCGTTACGCTTCTCGACTTTCTCTGTAGGGTAAGGCAATTTCACTCATTTCTACCTTGACGTCACTGAATCCTTACCCGATTTCGGTGTAAAATATACCTTTGTGGTTTCCTTTGTAGATAATTCCCAACTTCTATCCACCTTTCACCGACAAAGTACGATTTGGAATCTTCACATCTCTTCGCCAAATTCTGGAAAAGCGCGTCCTTCCGTAAGCCAACTATTCTTTCTTGTTTTGTCAGTGATCTTATTGATTATCATTTCTTTAGCTAACTCAACTTAGAAATTTTCGAAATATATTTTGTAGTATTGAAAATATTTTTATTAGAAAATATTCTGATTATTTTTTTATTTTGAAATAAAACTAGCACCATCTTAGAGAATAGAACAAGCGCTAAACAACATCGTTTTAAACCGCTTTTTGTAATATGATACACGTATACATTAAAACTTGACTTTTGGACCAGCTCTTGGTTTTTAAAGTTTTTGTTTTGGCCAATGGCTAAATCGAAAACTTGATTTCCCGAGTTTTGTGGCCAATGTTTGGCTCAAAACTTGATATTTTTCGAATTTTATTTGCCGGAAATTGTTAATATTGCCAGGCTTGCTAGATCCTTTCAAATCATTTTTGCAAAATCAATTTTTTTTAGCTCACTTTCACCACTGTTTGATAACACAAAGCTAGACAAGGAACTGCGAACGATGATCAAGGAAACGTTCTCGGAATTTTGTTCAGCAGTGGAAGGTAAAATTACTTCTGTTAAGTGTTTAGCATTTGGTATTATTATTTAATTTATGCGTTCTCGGTATTTATTTATTTGCTTACTTTTCTACCAGTGAAATCGGAGGATCCCTTACCTAACAAAGAACCTTCAGAGGTTATGATCATTGAAACAAATCACATGCCCAACAATGCTAACAATCACGAGGCAGAATTTAGTGACGATGATGACGACGTGCCTTTAGGTAATATTGTTGTGATACACGATTTAATGCTGGCATAAGTTCATTCGTTTACATTATATTTGGGGCCGGGGTCGTATTTGACGCCGATGTTGCCGGTGTGTGTGATTATCTCTCATCAGTAAATAAGAGCCTTTTTTGCTTATTTTGCTTTTACTTATCAGCCAAGGTGAGATTACGAGATATGAAAATCAAACCGAGCAGGGATGTTCCGAAGCTTGAATCTGGCGACATATCCGAACACATGGAGTTGTTGGATGAGGGCTTGAAAGTCTACATTGTGCAGTATCAAAATGAAAAGTTAGTATTTACAATTATTAATTTGAAATTGAAGAAAAATGATTTCACATAAGTCACAGAACACTATAACCTTTAATTCGACCTGTTTTGCGTTATGTGCTGATTGTTTTTAATTGCAATTTTTAGAGATAGTGAAGCAAGGTGTGAGATCGTGGAGAAGCTGATCCAGGAGGTTTTACAGGAGGCAAGTCAAAATTTTAAGAGATCAAACATAAATCCTATTAGCGGAGTCAAACTTCAAATGTTTAATTTTTAATATTTTTCCTATAATCGATCGTTTTCTTATGTTAGGATGATTTTGATCAGGAAATGGCGTCAATATTGGCGGCTTGTTTGTCCATACTTTTACAGGAGCATTTCGATCAAAAACTCTTTCCCCAAGAGGTTGATGATGAGTGAGTTTTGTTATTTCATTTTCTTGGAAGATGATAGTTGTGAAATTTCCTGGACGCTGTCCACAATAATTCAATGTTTTTTCATACATTTTTATGATTTTGTTTTTGCACTCGTTCTCTCTAGATCTTTAGAGGATTCTTTAGGGTCGCCTTTATTTGTCATATTTCGAAACTTATGCCAGATGTTGGAAGAAGATCCCAGTAGGCAACCTATTCTTTTATTGTTGGCGGAGATGCATCCGAGGCAGCTAAAGCTCGGCTTCAACTTGTTATATTTTTTAAAAGCTAGGTAATGCGCTCGTGCCAAGACGATTTTGTTTTTCTTTTGGCGTAAAACTTTCTAATTTCTTACGATTGTTTGGGTTTAGTAAAATAAACGATGCCAAAATGTCGGCATATCGAGATTTCTGCAAAATGTTGGATAATAGGGATTTGGAATCTTGCTTACTAAGCGATTTAAGGGTGAGTTTTTTTCTGAAATGAAACTTTTGTTACTGCCAAAATTCATAGTGTGGCATTAACAATGCAAGTTCTTTTTTGTTTTAGCTATGCCAGGAGGACGACATTCGACTCTTTTGTTTTCTTATACCGGACGTTTATGCGCAGGTTAGTTTGCTTTCGGGGCCTCCAGTGACAAGTGCATTTTAAATTTTGGTAGCTTTGACCATTTGCTAGAAAATCTATAATATATATAGTTTATCGTACGTGCGTTACTCAAGTCTTGTTCCTGAAAAAAGCTAATTTGAGCAACTTGATTACTATCATGTGTTTCATTCAAGCAAGTTTCTCACAGCATGCTTTGATGATTTATTTACAGTTTCCAAATATTGCCTTGGGAAATGCAGAGTTGCTGAATCTCATTGTTGCTTGCATCGATTCCACCCAGTTACAAGATCTTATTTGCCACATTCTCCAGGGAAATTTAGTCATGTTTCGGAAAGATTCTTTTTTATCAGTTCTGAGTAAGTTAAATTATTGTCTTTCGTGTTGTTAACAAGCTTAGGTTTTCTATTTATTATTAACTTTTTTATTTTTCTATTGTAGATGCCAGCTTGGAATGGGAAACATTTGAACAGTACTGCCTTTGGCAACTCATCGCAGCTCATAATATTCCAGTGGATTACGTTTTACCAATTTTACCAAAATTGGAATTTACAGGTAGCGTGTAAACCCTTATCTCTATCACCAATCACATTTCTCAGCTTATTTGCTTAACGGTTTATAATGTGGTTTGTTTCCTGCAGCTCATGCTGAAGCCTTGACTAGTATACTGTTACTCCTAAAGCAAGAAAAGTAGGCATTTTTATATTCATTTCAATTGCTTTTTTTCCTTGTACTCGATATTCGGCTAGGACAGTATTGTCAAATTTTGAAAGAGATATCCTTAAAATTAAAAATTGCCTATAATTTTGAATTTAGACCATCAGCGGAATTGCTGAAACACGTTATGTTCCGTGAAGTGAAGCCCGTGGACCTTTTTGTCGTGTCTGTTTTGAGGTATTGGTCACAGGAGCACGAAGAGAAGCTTGCCGAGCTTGTTGCTTCACAGTTTACAAAATTCAACTCCTCACCAAATAAGAGAAAAAGGTGGGCCCTCTTCTCTTTGAGCGGTATGATATTATCTGGGTTTTGACTCTTTATGCTAACATGATGTGGTCCGGATTTTTTTTGCAGACAACCAGCAAACAAGTCAACACAAGGTCCATCTATCGATCAAATGCTATCTCATCTCGACCAACTTCGGCAGCACTGTAAACAGACGTCATGTGAGCTTTTCCTTCTTACGTATTTCTCTGTAAAAATATTTTGACTAATTTCAACTGCATGGTAATCAATTTCCATTTTTCTCGAATTCAGTTTTTAACCACGAAACGCTACAGCATGCCCTGCATCATGTCCAGTCTTCATGCTCGGAGGCTCAGAAAACAAAGTAAGGAGAAGAATGAAATTATTACTTCTAGAGTTGGAGGGACATTCATATTTCGATGAAAGCCTGAAATAGACAATGTACTCGATTAAATTTTTATCCAGTTTTGCTAATGCTATATCCTCGAATTAAAAAAAAAATATAAAAGTGGTTGGGAAATCTTATGATATTTTTTTTTAAATTTAGAGGATAAATATGAAATATCAAAAAATGAAAGGATTTGAGATTCCATATTTACTTGTCTTCCCTTCATTTATCTGTCTACTAGAGGGAAAAATGCAGGGAAACCTGCTGAAGGTGACCGTCCAAAAAGTGGCCAAATTTGGTCACTGTATACAGGGGGTCACTAAGATGGAAAACATGGTCTGAAAAGTGGTCGCTATGTAGAAGTGGTCACTTTACCAGAATTCACTGTATTATTATTCCAAAAATATTTTAGCAGACATGGAGTAGGAAAGCCATCTTCTGTAATTGAATACAATAGTTGTCCTTAAGATTGTTAAACTCAATTCCTTACCCTGCAGTCAGCATGTTATTGGGAATAGTATATAGTCGTTGCCGCTTTTGGGGAACTACATGTATATTGGCGATTAAGGGAGGTTGTGGGAAACCACGAAAAACACAACCAGGATAGCCGACCGGGGTTCGAACCCTGGTCTCCCGAAATCAAGGAGCTAAGCATAACCCCTAAGCCAACCTTGTCGGTTGTTATCCTTAGCCGTTTGTGTTTACTTGATTTAGACTTGAGTGGGCTGGCCGAGCTTGCGATAGTCGGTATTTTAACGCCAATCAGCATTAATTTCACACATAGTGAAATTAATGGGTAGGAAAGCATGTTGTATTATGAAGGTCAAACAGGAAATTGGCTCCTCTCACCCTCCGTCGCTACGAGTAAAGCCAAATTTGGCTACAAAAGGGATATGATTCGCAAATTGAGGAAAGCTATTTACGATTTTTTTTTACATTTTGTAACTCATTCAGATACAGCGATTTGTTTTCATTGGCGGATGACGTGGAAGAAGTTAAAGTCGTTCACAACAAATTACGTGGTAGGAAGCAAGGGGCAAATGCAAAAGCTGGAAACAAAGGGAGGCAAATGGTAATAAACTCTGACACAACCGAAGACTCGTCCGAAGTAAGTATGCCAGAAAATGTGCTTATTTATATTACATTATAGTGTGGAAGATGTCCATTGCAGCATATGCTCAATTATTGTTAAATATTCAAAAATGTGTCATTAATAGTGAATGATCGACAAAGGTGCATCATTAGTATATTATTTTCAAAATAATCTAAAGACTTGTGCATGATAATGCTTAGCACTGTAAACATCCCAAGCTGCTTTGCTATTGCTTTATATAAAAAATTACTACACTGTCCAGTCCAATTTTTCATCAGTATTATAACAAAGCCTATATATTGAGCCTCTAAATGTAAAGAAAATCTAGCATATAATCTTTTTGGGGATCAATGCATGCGTCTATGGGAGGTTATTCGTTATTTATTTCTCCCATCGACATACTTTGATCTGCAGGAAGACGAAGTTCAGAAACCAAAGCTGGCGAAGAAGAGAAGAAAAGCCGTAGTAGTAAATTCTGACAGCGATTGAAGGAAAGCAGCAGTCCATATGTGCGAATATTATGGAAACCACCGCGTGCCACACAGCAGTCGATCCTCTCGTCCGTGATCCAAAGGCGAGAGCGCATCTCTGCGCCTGATTTTCTGCTAACGAAGATGTGTGGCGCACGCGTTAAACTGGGTGCAAAACGAGTACAAAAGCCGTTTGAGGAGCATACAGCTTTCCTTCATTGGACGAGCACAATATGCTGAGATCTGAAAGCAAAGAGAGTCGATTTGAGAGGGAATAGACACCTTTCACCTCATGATGGCCTTAAGCACAACTGGTGAAGCAAACGACGGACTTTTTTTTTGTTCTTTTTGAAAACTGGCCGCGGTTGACTACCGCATCGAAATTGCATGAAGCAGTTCAGGCGTTAACCATGTTCGAGGCTGATCGGATGTACCAATATGCAAGAGCAAAATTCCGGGGATGTTGATGGCTGCAAGTTAGTAATTATTTCGTAGAGGTAAATGCGTACGCATTTTATTAAAGATTTGCTAGTTACATATTTTACGTAGCGCTAACTTACGAGTTTACTATTTGTGTATGGCATTGGTTACAATTATGTGGTAAAAACCGTAAAACCCATTGGAGCATAATCCACATCTTTAAACGCCGATTTTCTGGGATAGTCGGATACGGCCTTGTCTTTCTCAAAATTTTATTTCTTTTACAAATCCATACTTAATTTGCCTTGCCAAAATTCCAAGTGGATGGTTTGGCATTGCAATTAATATTTTAATGGCGTCTTCTACGTAGGACTGCTTCTGAAATTGTTTGTTAAATGTTATTATTTTTATAATTTAAATGGTAATTCTGACCCAATCTAATTATTCTTCGTAGCAAATACTGTTTCGAAATTACATATTCATTTGCTAAAAACAATATCTTTGAAATTCTTGCTGTTATAGATTTCAGGGCCCCCTATACGTGTTTTGGTGCTAACATGAATGCATAAATTGATAATCTTTATAATATGGCTTAAGCAACTACGAAATAACAATTTTATCAATCAAAGACAGCCTGTCTGATGAGTTGAGTAGTTCTATTTGGCCAAAATCAGAATTTACATAAGTGTTATCAACAACATTATAAGGAATGTTTTTATGAAAGCTATTTAAACTCAAAATAACCAAGTTTTGACATAAGAAAAGATTTTTCCAAATTTAAAAAAAAATAATTCAAAAATCAGTATTTGTTTAGGAAGCCATTATGATTAAATTTTAAATGAAATATCTCCAATTTAACTGAAATCTGTGATAAAGAAAATTTGGAATAATATTCTAATCAAGTTTTTCTGCTTATTAAAATTAATTTGGGCTGCCCTTTTTGGGTTAATTGTTTATAGAAATATACGCGTAAGAATATCCTTAAAATACGTCAATTCTGTGAAATTTTTTTTACAAAAAAGCTGGCAATTCATCCTAAACACCTCAAAGAATTGTGTAATTATAGCAGGAAATAGATTTTCCCCGATTAGAAGAACTCAAAATCGTATAATTTGCCTTGCATGTTCTCATCATCCCGGTAATTGTGCAGCATGACTGAACCGAGCCCGATATAAGCCTTGAAATAATAACATCTTCACTCTGTAAATACTTATAAATATACAGGTGCGCTGATGTATGCATAAACTCCTGAAATGCGATGAGAATTGACTGCCAACTAATGTGTGACTTCATGGCCTTCTAAGAAACTGCATATCTTCGTTGGTGTAGACACTTGTTTGTGCGAGAACTCCAAACGCGAGTGCTTTCCCCCCTCATTTGAGTATCCTACGCATTTGCCATGTACAGTTTGGGTCCGAGTCACCCACGGCGTTTGCCACAAACAATGAATTTCACTTGCCGACTGTTCGGAAACCACCCCGTTCGGGGAAAAAATAACACTTTTACTGCGAAAACCACGAGAGATCGTGCCTCATGTGCAAAACCGTGTATTGTTCAATGCAAAATGTGACCAGAAAAAAAAATAAAATTTTGCAGGTATTTTACAAGATTTCATAGGTTTGTCACTTCATGTGATCCTGACAGCAAAAAATCCTTTGACGCCAGAGTTTGGATAAGCTTTCCCAAATTGCTATACTTAGGATATCAAATAAATTACAATTCAATACATAAATATAATTGCAACTTTCAAAAATTAAAAGTCAACTTTACATTAGAAAAAACAGAATAAAAAAGTGAATATAATCAGAATTTTTTAACATGATGTTTACAATGTATTTTCCATTGCAAAATATATTATGTCCATGTGACTTTAAGAAAGTTGCATATCAGAATAAGCCATTTTTTTCTGAATTATTGTTTTATTTAATTTTGGAAACTGATAGGAACAAATGGAATGTACGAGGACCTAGCATAAATATTCTATTATTTGTTTAATTTTTTTTGTTTATGTATTCAATTTCATGGAAATGTCTGTAAAATTTATAATTGTGGAGGGTAAACTTTACGGACATATTTCCATGAAGTGCAATATGCATATATTTAAACAAAAAAAATTAAAAATAATGAAGAAAAAAAGACTATGGTATGCAGCACTCTTAAGAACGCGTGAAATAAGTGTTTAATTTTAATTGTGGCAAGTTGTCTATTTTAAACATTACTAGCTTACTTAGTTTTGTATAGTTTGTTTATTTATTGGCGGTTACTTTATAAAAGTAAGCATATATTTTAAAATATTTTTTTTTCTAGGGCAATTGAAAGTTCGATATCTAAAACGGTGACCATCAATTTCCGCACATGTAGTGAGAATTAACTCGATCCACCGAAAATTTCGGCCCTTCATGTATTATGGGTTTGGCTCGCTTAGTTCATGACCTCAACAATGAAATCCTCTACAACTTATTTTTACAACAACAAAATTCTTCTATATAATTTAGGCTTATTATAATTATATAGCTGCCCTACATGTAATAATATATAGGCCTTGAGATTAATTTAAATTTTATAATAGGCTTATATATCATTTCGATCAATGAAAATAAGCTTTATTTGATCTGTTTGATTATAATTTTTTATTCCAGATAAATTTAATTTTTGTTATCGTCATTATTAAAGGCCTGCATGCATGGGCACAACAATTAATGCATAGACTATATCATGACTATATTAATAATATATATATAGTCATATTTGTCGCCATTCTTCAGATTTTAGGTATAAAGTTTTTTTTTTAATTATAACCTTTTAAGTTTCAACTAAACGGAACTATTCTTTATGCAAATAATTACGAAATGGATTTTGCTAGAATTTATAATTTAATATATAATTTAAATTATAACTTAAATTCAATTTCTGACATAGAAAGCTTTACGTAAAAGCGCCTTAACAATTTATTAAAGAGCTTTCTACTCGTTACGGTTTTTTTTAGCAGACGGCCTTTCCTGGCAGATTCGAATTATACCATTTCGTGACATCGGATGTATTTCGCTAGAAATATTATGGATTACTCTGGAATTTGTCTGCTATTTAAGTATACCGTGTAATAAACCAGTTTCAACTTCAAGATACTTTGATGTCATTGTCACTGGATTAGGTAAAATATATAAATTTAATGTTTGTACAAGCCTGCATGCATGGTCACTGCATGCATTAGTAAACTACTGTAGCTACATGTATTAACTTCTGGAACTACATTCTGAATCTGAAGCTCAGTTTGGCCAGTGCGTATTCAATGTAATGCATACATGTCTTCAAGGGTGGCCGGACAGTTCGTCAAAGTCCTTTTCGTCAAGATCCTTTTCGTCAAACTTTCGGCTGACCGGCTGATC